>CP135538.1:6660186-6681191 GCA_032402905.1 Khaya senegalensis | reverse complement strand
AAAAATTTATTTATGATAAATTAAATATTAAAAATAGATATATAATTTAAAGTGTTTTAGTCAAATATTTACGTAGAGATGATAATTTTTAACACGAATTAATTAAATTAATACGAATTTAAATAATTGAATTAGTATAAAATTTTGTGATTATTAAATAGATAACATGATATAATATAATTAATAATCATATCATATTTAGTTTAAGTTTAAAATTTATTATATATAAATTTATTTATAGTACGATTGAATATTTAAGTAATTATAATATACTAAACGATTTAATAAATTTATTTTATATTTTTTAAAAATAGTTGTATTTATCATATTTTAAATATATATTTAGTTATAGTTAAAATAAAATTGTTTAGTATTTAAATATATAATATTAAAAATACTATAAATATACATAATAATAAAAATATAATATTAAATAAATAATATAATTGTTATTTGTTTAATTATTTAATAATTATATTTAATTAAAATTCTTAATTTTTATCATAATTATTAAATAAGATCTAATGGCAGGGACAATTATTAAAACATCTGGTAAACTAATCATTTAATTGTTATGTTTTCAAGTATTAGGGATCGATATGTTATTATCCCAAAAGATATCCTTTTATTGATGGGCGAGCAAATTTTGCCACGTCTCACAAGCAAGGGTCACTTACATCGGCCGAATGAAATGACGAAAACACTCCTATCGTTTTTTCTAGATCGTCACCTTTGTACTGTAGTGGCACCTGCGGGAAGCAGCAGGAAAGGCCCAAGCAACCTCTCTATAAACAATAAGATTAGATCGAAACCTTCCATTCTCGTACAACAATGGGATCATTGTCACTTTATTAAATCCTTAATGGAATTTAGTTGGCTGTAACTGTCGGCTTGTCTGTTCTCTGAGTTTGTGTCTCAGAAATTTAAGTCGTGTTTGGAAAAAAATTGAGTTTGGTCTGCTGTTTCCATCTGCGCATGCGTATTTAAGAAACTTCTCCGTTTGGTTCATTTTAGCGTAGACACCGGGCGCACGATAGTGTGAATCCTCTATCCTTCACTTTCCTATATATAATCTGGGAGATGTAATGGAATCGTTTCGGGAAGTTACGTTTTCCTCAGCGTGAGTGTCGCTAAAGTCTTTTCCAGTAATTTTGTGTTTCGGATTTTTACCGAAGCTTACGATAACCAAAACGTAGTCAAGGTAATTAGAATTATGTAAGCTTGTGTTGATTTGCTTCATGTTTGATCCAATAAAAGCTTTTTAGTTTTTCTAATTTGTTTGTTGATTAGTGCATCCTTTGATGTAGATTTCACCTTTTTTTTTTTAATTTTTGGTATTTTGGGACTGTGGTTCGATATAGGAAGAAGCGAGTGTGTTCCTGCTGAGGTATAGTTTGGTTATCAGAATCTTTGTTTGTCGTTACGTTTGGCTGCTGAGAAAATTGAGAGGAAAAGATCACTGATATGCTATTATTTGCTTTCCTTCTTTAATTTGATATTAAATGTACACAACTAGCTGAAACTGTTTCACGGTTTAATTAATTTATATTTATGGAATCCTTTAGTTATATAGCACTTTGAGAGAGCTTTTGATATCTAATTCTGCTTTCTGCTCGATGGTTGGGAAATTGAGCTAAAGAAAAGGCCACGGCATGATATGAGCACCTCTTCCTCTTTTTTTTAACTGTTCGAGAATTTTGGAAAACAGAAAGACGGAAAAGAATGTATTGAATCATGCTAACTGGTGATACATTTGGTTTTAGATTGATTGATCTCGAAAAGTATTGTAATTTGTTATGCGAAAGAAAAGGGAAAACAGTGGTAGTTGGACTCTGGTACTAATGGAAATGGAAGTTAATGTGTCTTGGTAATTGACTAGCTAAGAATTGGATTTGACAGCGTGGTCCTAAAGGCTAGAACTTGCTAAATTTGGTGATTTGGATTTTGGATTAAAGGGAGTCTGTGGCTTTGCATGTGGGAATGACAGCGTGAAGGATCCTCGATGTATAAGAGAGTGTCATCGAGGGACTATACAAGTATGGTTGAAGTAGAAGACAACACAGGTAACGCTTTTTTTTACCATATGAAATTCTTATTCCTTAACATCTTATAAAATTTGTACATAACCATGTGTTACAGGCTTTGCTATCAACCCAAAAGACTAGCCTACAACCCAAAAGATTAGCCTATTAGGTGGTGCTGCCTACACCCCTTATATACCCAAGAGCAACCCATGTTCTATTTGATATTTGATATGGGATGTGACATTCTCACCCACTCAATCACATAATGCCCTTGTCATGGACAAGCCCGTCCATTATGGACCCACCTGACTCGTATTGCTTATTCCTCCAATTTTGGTGACCCACAATTCACGTGGCAATCTTCATGCGCTTGTCATCAACCCAAAACACTAGCCTATTAGGTGGTGCTGCCTACTCTCCCTTATAAACCCAAGACTAATCCATGTTTATCCAATGTGGAGCGTGACACATGGCTGTGAAATTGACTGACCTAATACTTGTGAGATGTATTGTGATTAACTATGGTACTCGCTGGTTATTCCTTTTTTTCATTTTTTCTTTGTTTGGTTAGAATGCCCAGCCTTAATGATTGGATATCTTAATTTATAATGTGTACAAACACAAAACAATATCAGAATCTTTGGATTTGGTGCATATTTTGCTTTCTGTTACATTAGATGCACCATTTGTGACTACTTCTGTACTCCATGTCTATTCATCGAAATAGTTGTCGCTGATTAAGGGGGACAGAGACAGAAACCGTGAATTCGAAGTGAAACTTGTTTTGAGGAAATATGACTGTTATCCCGAAGTATCAAGAATGAGTTGGAATCATTTGAGTAGAGTATTATATGGATTTTGTTGACATTCTAAGCTGTTTGATTGATATCCGGGCTTAATTCTTGTATTTCTTTTAGCTCATGTACAGAACAACGTGGATATGGAAACTACAAATCCTTCATGGAAGATGTCTTTTGTGAATGTGCTAGTGGCAACCATATCTTCACTCTTATTTGGCTACCATCTTGGGTATGTGTGCTATCTTTAAGTTAAATCTTTTTGTGTTTTCTGTTCTATTTTTTCTTGGTATTCTTGTTATAGTTTGTGGAGTCGCCGGGTAGATATTAATTATGTGAGTTTCAATGTTTTATACAGAGTAGTCAATGAACCACTTGAAAGCATCTCCTTGGATCTTGGGTTCAATGGCAATACCTTAGCAGAAGGTGAGACATGTTGGATTCCCTTTCCTGGTGTTTTTATAATGGTTTGGGTTTGGCGGGGCATGGCATGGCTATTATCTGGTTGTAATATTTTGCCTCTACACCTCTAATCTTATGTGCTTTATTTCAAATTCAGGTTTGGTAGTAAGTACGTGTCTGGCTGGTGCCTTTATTGGATCCCTACTTAGTGGCTGGATAGCTGATGAGTTTGGCCGTCGCCGGGCTTTTCAGTTGTGTGCTTTGCCTATGATAGTTGGTGCTGCTTTAAGGTGAAATTTCTGCACCATAAAGCTAATTTGGTAAAGAGTACCTTACTCTATACTTCATTTTATTTCTTTGTAAATCGGTTTGAGTTAGAGCTTGACTTTGTGATTTTTGTTTGTTTTGTTATATCATGGACTAATATGGCTAGGTAGAACCTAAAATGTTAACGTGCATTTTTTTGTTGGGGGAATGTTAGCTTTCTAGTCTTAGATTGTAGTTCAGTGTTTAAAAGTTACATGTGGATATATCTTATAGTGTCAGTCTTACTACATGGTATGATTTATATTATATTTGTTTGCTTATGCTTTTGTTTCAGCGTAAGAAATAGTTTTAACAAGAATAGAAACTGAAAGTTAATGTTCGAATTTTCAGCGCAACAACTGGAAACCTTGTGGGTATGCTTTTGGGGAGGTTCTTGGTTGGGACTGGAATGGGTATTGGACCCACAGTTACAGCTCTTTATGTGGCTGAGGTATGCAGATTATAAATTGATGTAAAATTGATTATGGCATTTGTTCGCCAATTGATCCTGCGTAATCTGTTTGAGCAGATTTCTCCTGCTTTTGTAAGGGGCACCTATGGAAGTTTCATCCAGATTGCAACCTGTCTTGGACTTATGGGTTCCCTGTTTATTGGAATCCCTGTCAAACAAATTGCTGGCTGGTGAGAATTGTGAATTGTAGCTCACAGCGTGTTGCTCATATAGAAGCCTTTCATGGGCATGCTTTCCTTTGTACTCATAATGTAGTGATCAGGTGGCGCTTTTGCTTTTGGATATCTACAATTCCTGCTGCAATACTTGCTCTTGCTATGATATTTTGTGTAGAGAGTCCGCATTGGCTATACAAGGTTTGCTCTCACTTTCTCTCTAGTCATTGCATATGTTGAAATGCAGTTGCTAACTTGCTCATGGCTTTGATTAGCAAGGAAGAACTGCTGAAGCTGAAGCTGAATTCAAGAAGCTTTTAGGTGGATCACATGTCAAATTTTCTATGGCAGAATTGTCCAAGTTAGATAGAGGAGATGACACCGATACTGTGAAGCTTGGGGAATTGCTTCATGGCCGCCATTTTAGAGGTATTTATGATACTCTGGTACACATTTTAGAGCTTTAAGAGTAATTATGTTATCTTCTTTTTTGGCATCTATAACTGTTGTTGCTGCTGTGTTGCTGCTGTTACTTTCTCTCTACTTTTCTCACTTATTTTAGGCTTTGCTATTCACATGTTCCTTTTGCAGTTGTTTTTATTGGGTCTACCCTCTTTGCTTTACAACAGCTATCTGGTATAAATGCTATATTTTATTTCTCTTCATCTGTATTTAAAAATGCGGGAGTATCATCGGGCCTTGCGAATGTCTTCGTTGGCATTGCAAATTTATCAGGTACATGTCTGTTCTTCAATAGTTTCTTGCACACTACACTATTCCTCTATTTCTTGATGCATCTTGTTATTTGTCTTCAGGGTCCATTGTTGCAATGGTTTTAATGGATAAATTGGGAAGGAAGGTGCTTCTCAAGTGGAGTTTCTTTAGCATGGTAATTTTTCTTGTATTTATTTTCCATGAAAACCTTTCTTTGAGTAGTATTATGATTATGCTACTAGAAACATTTAACATTGTTTTAGAGAATTACAAATTGAAGAGGATAGATGTAACTTGTTGCCACATAAATCAAAAATTTTCATTTAGCTTATGCAATAGGGAACTTGTATGCTTTCATAATGCATTGTGAGCATTTTGTCTGATGAGGGGAAGGAGCTAATTAGTGACAAATGGAAAATGAGAATGAGATAGAATAACCTTCTAGAAGTAACATAATCTTCTGGAAAGAAGCTGGCAGCACATATAAATTAATCTTGTTTTATGCACTACTGTAATGATAGCTACGACAAACACCCCTACTACCATGCATGAATGAGATAACAGCAATATGATTATCTATTTCCCAATTTTAGTTGAATAAATAAATGGAGTGTATTATTCAATAATTTCTGCTCTATCATGGATCTACTCAGGCCATATCGATGGCTGTTCAAGTTGCTGCATCAAGTTCTTACACACCAGAATCTGGAGTTCTATACCTATCTGTTGGTGGCATGCTAATGTGAGTACAATAGTAACTGGCAAATCCCTTCTACAATCTGTATTATGTCTATACATGTATTTATAATGTGGCCATATCAGAAAATGGTTCATGTTGCATTCACATGTGACCTGTATTTTGTTATTGTGTACTGTTTAGAAATCAAATTGGTCATGGTTTGTTTCCAGTAAACCCGGCAAAAGAGACTCTTTTAACTTTTAAGACCGTTAAATTGAATAGTATCTTCATTTGTTGCATGAAATTGGATCCTAAGTGTTAACTTTATGCAGGTTTGTCTTATCATTTGCTCTAGGAGCTGGTCCAGTTCCAGCTCTTCTACTACCTGAAATCTTCCCTAGTCGAATTAGAGCAAAAGCAATGGCTGTGTGCATGTCTGTCCACTGGGTAATTTCCTTTCATATTTTCTTTACCTTTGATTAAATTTTTTAAAACTTTTCTGGTGCTCCACAGTTGTGAGTTGAAGTTTGAACCTATATCTGGAAACTGTGTCAACTTTGGCAAATATTGTAATTGTTTGCCTATCTGTTTTCCTTTAGGTGATAAATTTCTTTGTGGGCTTGCTATTTTTGCGATTGCTGGAGCAACTCGGGCCGCAGGTCTTGTACTCTATCTTTGCAACCGTTTGCCTCATAGCAGTCGTATTTGTAAAGAGAAATGTCATTGAAACCAAAGGAAAATCTCTCCAAGAAATCGAGATAGCTCTTCTTCCGCAGGAATAAGAGTAAGGTATATTAAGAATAGTTTTTTAAAAAGGTCAGAATTTTCATTTGAACAACTAATTACAAGTGATCTACTATCGTGATCAGGCAAATGCTGCGCATTTGAGTTTTAAAAAAGAATGATCTAGCCTTTGATCGGTAGTCAAACTTCAGCACAATCAGCGCTTTGATTTGAGTACCCAGTATCTGAATATGTATACCCTTTAACAGTCAATATACTATATTGTGTATGAATACTTGGGGTTGTTGCTATATGATGATCAGTTGCATGCTTGGGAATTTTACTGGTGGCCTCAATTTATTTTGCTCACAAATAGCTGACAGAGACTAATACCTTTCAATATGAACAAACGAAATGCTTGCTGCTGAGACAAGTGACCTCCTAAATCACGACACAGTTAAATTTCTACTTCAAAATAGATTCCCAAATAGAAGCCTTATAAGGCACAGTAAGTATTAATTAAACTTAATGCCAATTATCAGTGAAAACTGATAATGATTCTGAAAAGCAAATAAATAAACAACGTGCGAACATTCTGAAACTGTTTTGAGGGGGTATGATAGCTAATGCTGAAATTGTAGCACCAAATTCATGGGATTGATATAAAGGACGGGGTGGAAGATGCAACTGATAGTGGTATAAGGAACCTCGAGTTCTTTTGATATATTTCAGTGTCATATAATAAACATGTCTTCAGTACAGCAGTCAGCATGCAATGAATTGCCATAATTGTCTTTCAGTTTTACAAGGACTAAGGATGTTTTGCAACAAAAAAAAAAAAAAAAAATTATATTTGTATAAGCAAAACACGAGGTTCCATTGATCTAATCTAAGATACAATTAGTTTTTAAATATTGTAATCTTTAATGATTACCCAAACAAATAAAATGTAGAATTTAACAATTTCAAAGTACCTCAAAACTCCTAATGCTCAATAGAAGCGTATAGAGAAACCGGTATTGGTTCTCGTGACATTTAAAGGGCCGAATTCATCAAAATCAGAGTCTGAACCCATGTCGTCATACCATCCACGAGGAGAATCCTCATCTTGACCACTCTTTGTCAAAGGAACATGTAGCTCAGATGTTGGCACTGGAAGGGGCTCTTCTTGGAAATACTTATCTTGAAGCAGTTCCATTGCAGTAGCTCTGGTAGCCGGATCATAACAAACAAGTTTTCCAACAAGAGATATTTCATCAGTGGAGCGGTTAGGCAGGCAGGATTGGAGACCAATTGAATTTTCTACCTTATTAAATGAAATCGTTCTGTAATCAGGAAGTTTAACACAGTCTGGCCAGACTTCTTCTGTTAAATTGCCCAAAACATTAATAATTTTGGCAAGCTGTTCAATATCAGAAGACCCAGGGAAAAGAGGCTGTAGAGTTAAAAGCTCTGCAAATATGCAGCCCAACGACCACAGGTCAACCTCGAGCCCATAGGATGTGGATCCGTAGAGCAGTTCAGGGGCCCTGAACCAGCGAGTTCCAACACAGCATGTGAGAGCACCTTGTCCGCCATCTCCAGCATCCTCTGCATCATAAGAATAAGAACCCTTGAAAAGATCATCTTCTACGTCACTTGCTGTGCATGCTGCAAAACAAGATGTATCTCCATCTTGAACATTCATTTCCTTATCAGTTTCTTCTACCGTGTGTTTACCCTTGAGTTCATCTAAGGCCCTAAAATATTCTTCTCTATTCATAATGCTGGGCTCTTGATCACCACATTGTTCTTGGGATGCATTTTCTATGTCATCACCAACCTGAGGTGCTTGATGGATATTATTCTCATATGGAGCATCCAGTTCACAAGGCTGGGGATTGTCAACAGGAGCAACAAAGTCACGCTCCAGGAGTATCCTTGCCTGAAAACAGAGTAAAAAACAACAGTCAATTCCTTCAGAACAGCATGTGCGACACATTACTGCCTTTTTTTAAAAAAAAAATTTATAGACTTCCAAAGGGCACAAATGGCATCCAGGAATGATATATTAATGATGTGTTAGATACATCATAATTATTGAGATTCTCCTAAACACAAGGCTGCCTATAAGCTCTACTAGCATAGTCATCATGTTAAGCTAACCAGGAAGGAATGATTTATAAATGACCCGAATAATTTTCGCTCTCTCCCCATTCTTTTTTTTTTTCCCCTTTTCTCTTTGACAAATAGATTCTTCTCGTTCTTCTTTCATACAATAATTTTCTTTATATATTAAGTTGAAGTTGACATTAAACCACAAGCTTGCATAGATAGAATTCATGCTCTTCCAATTTAGAGAAGTAACTAGTCCTCAATTTTTTTTCTTCTATATTAGGTCAGCATCAAATAAAAATCATACTGGTCAAAAAATTAGTTTCAACTAAGGATAAATGGTACCAAAAATCATCTTCATACAATAACGTTTTCGCATTGAGCTAAATCAAGTTCTCTGTATTTTCTCAGCAGGACAATATGAAACATAATGTACAATGTATACACATTAAACCATAACATCAACAGTCAAAACTTTACTTCTGGTCAATAATATTCAATATGCTCTGTTATCAAGAAAATACTACAATATCTATGATATTAATTTTGAATTAGTGCATGTTCTTAAGTTGGCACAAATTTATTGTCTTCTCCTCGAAGAGTGAACCAAGGGTGTTAGACCAATTAGCACCCACAAAAAAATAGGAGTAGCTGCCAACGAACCATTCATATTTTGGCTACCATGCATCTCAACTTTCACAATGTCAGAGGTTAATGTGCTATGTTTTCTTATAACCAGAAGCAAACTCAGTCAAAATGTTTGATAAAAATCATAACAATTATCGTCATTTAGTGATTGATCAGATAATTTAAGCGTCAAAATATCATCCTGAATTAAGCAAACATACATCCAAAAACAAAAATTTCAACAAATAAAAGGCCAAAAAGAAAAAGAATATTTGGCAATCACCTGACCAAAATCAGCCAACTTGAGAACCCCATCTTCTCCGATCAACAAATTCCCAGGCTTTAAATCCCTGTGCACGATCATATTCCTGTGACACGCGTCCACTCCACACAAAATCTGCACCATCCATCTCTTAATCTCCCCAACGCTGATTCCACCCTCTCTCTTGGCTTCCGCAATCAGAGCCGCCAAATCCGTCCTCAGAAACTCCAACACAAGGACGGCGTCCTCGTCCTTCCTCCAGAAATACTCGTGCAATAGGACAACGTTTGGGGAATTCTGGAGTATCTGCAACGCCTCGATTTCGCGGAATGCTGATTGGTAGTCGTGAACCTCCTTGAGAGCCACTATCAGGTTGTCAGCTAATCGGCGGCCCTTGTAAACGTCGGAGTATGCGCCAGAGCCCACGCGCTCCAGGATTTCATATTTAGCAATGATCTCGGGTCGGGTGTGGATGCTCCAGCTCTTAGGTAGCGGGGGCTCCATATTGGCTTCCCGGCGGAAGAAAATGTTCTCGTTTTGGTTTTGCTCAGTTATTTAACTGCAGTGATCAGTTCTCCGCGTCCGAGGTAAAGAGGAGAAGAAGTTGTATATAATTACTAAAACACCCTCCTTTTAATTTACCCATTTAAAAAAATTAATTAATATTTAAGAAAATATTTATAAATAAATATTAAATAAATAATAAGATTATAATTTATTAATTATTAAATATTATTATTATTAAATTAAAATTTTTATTTTTTTAATATAATTATTAAATAAATTAAATTCACATTAATATCTTTAAGAGGACTAGTCAATGAAATGCTGGGAATATTGGGTGACTGATGGGCCCATGGGCCATTCAATTTACCCTTCTGCAATACAATTGCTGAAAAAGCAGGGGTCTGATCCATCATGATCCCCGTCCTTTCCTTACTCAACACGGTGTTTGGTAGCTGGAAAAGCGATAGAAAGTAAACAGAAAAAACACAGAAGATTGAAGAAAACAGAAACCCATTATAAATAATTACCGTAACTTATTGATTATGAGGGTGGATCTACTGCATCCAGAATAAGAGTCGAGCAGAAGTTGACATTCTTTGCAATGCCACTAGTGAGCCTTATTTATAATAATTTTTTTTTGTGTATTTCCTTGCTTGTTTTACAGAACATATAGCAAGAAACTTGACTCAATGTCCATGTGGATGCGTATGGGGAAGTGAGAAGTGGAGTCAAGATTATGTATGTATGTGTCCAATTCAAGAGTCTAGTAACTGTATTCGGACCAAGAAACAAACATTGAAGAGAGATTTGGATTTGGGACTGCAAATGTTTCTGTTGGTGGATTTTTGTAAATTGATGAAGCAGCTGCATTCATAACTTACAGGTCTACAGTATGTTCTTGAGCCATTTTGGAATTCAACACACAAAGATTTTGCAGGTTAGTCATTTCTGCAATGTAACTTGCCAAAACTTAATTGTAATTGACATTTTTGGCCAGGTAAACGATGATGATAGATATGAATATGTCAGCAATAACATTGACAAATAAAGAACCTCCAGTCACATAATATGTAACATTAGCATCAAAACAAACTGCAGACTACAGCATAATTTACTTGGTAACAACAGTGCACGAGATCGAGAGAACAAACCATTCTTCTCCCATTCAGTTCGGAGAATAGGGGTACCTGTTTCTAAATTTCTTAATTCAAACTATAAGATTACTGCAACAGCTACACTGCACACGAACGGTAGGTAGTAAGAGATGCAAATAGTTGTCAGGAATCAACATTTGCCGAATGTCCAAACACATCCCCATCCAGCTGCCAATATTGTCTAAGCATCACAACCTCCACACACAAGGCTCCTGCTGTCATAAGAGAACATGAAAATGAGCAGATAATTCATGGAGGCAACAAATGCACACACATAAGCCTTCAACATTTAGTAACGAAGTTATGTAAATGCACAACATTATACTCAACTAAATGGTTTGAACTTCAAATATCTCTTATGGTATTGTCATGCCCTCGATTACAATGGCAGAAGGTGAAGTACTTACGCAATTGAGCAGCCAGACCTTCTGTGCCTTTTCTTCATGGCCATCTCCTTCCTCCTTGGAGGTTGAAGAACAACCTTGATTGCAGTGTCAAAAACAGCTTTGACATTCTAAAAATCAAACAAAACTCATGTAAGAGCTGCATTCAGTATTCGTATAATAAAACAACAACAGTATTGGAATTTGGACGATGACACAAAAACATCTGTAAATCATTAAAGTTCCTATTTTCCAACTAGTTTACCTGTTGAGTCTTAGAGCTGCATTCAATATATGCTGCAGCACCAATTTGTTTCCTCAGCTCCTCTCCCTGTTTGGTATAATTAGCTGATTGAGCTACTTTCTGACAACATAAACCAAATGCTATCCAAAAATATTTACAAGCAGTACATACCTGAGCAGTTGTTATGACATTAGATCCCATGTGATCAGCGAAATACCCTCTGTCTTCGCGAAGGTCTGTTGTAGATGAAAAGATCAATATACTTGAGAATAATCATAAAATCTCTCAACATGAGAATGATATGTGCAATATCATTAGCAAATTTGTAAACCAGCCTACCTAGCTTCGTTCCAACAAGAACAATTGGAACATTTGGAGCAAATCGACGAAGTTCGGGCATCCACTGAGAACAAAAATAAATAAAGGGATCGTTTCAATAGCTGGTAGATTAAATTTCATGAAGTTACTTCTGACAAAAGCTTTCTACTACATGCAAATGACACAAATTACCTGAATTGAAGAACAAAGAAAGCATAAATTCATGACACTAAAGTGTAAAGCAACAGACAACCACACAAGCTTTCATTAAAAATAAAAAAGGCCCACTTTTGTCAAACATGATTTAAAATAGCAGTAACAAAAGAAAGACATCATAAAAGTAGAACAAGAAATTGAATGGGAAAAGGCATCAATATTGAAATTACTACCTTCTTAAGAACATTCTCATAACTTGCCCTACTAATTAATGAGAAAGCTAGCACAAATATGTCTGCACCTCTGTAACTCAGTGGCCTCAACCTGCTGTAATCTTCTTGGCCTTTAAATCAAGGAAAGAAGAATAACACTTAGACAAACAGTACTAACCAAACCCCTAAGTTGAAAACCTGAAAGTGACCGTATCTTATTACAAGAAGAACCCAGATACCTGCAGTGTCCCAAAGGCCCAGATTCACAATGCTCCCATCTACAGCTACATTGGCACTGAAATTATCAAACACTGTTGGTATATAATCCTGTAAACAAAAAGAACAACAATATCAGAGAGAGAGAGAGAGAGAGAGAGAGAGAGAGATCCCAAGTCTGGTTCTTCAGTCAAACATACACACAATACAAACTCACTAAGCAAAGCAAAAGCAAAATGATAATCTACATATCTTCTCAAATTACTCCATTGCGAGGGGAGGAAAGACCCATAGAGATAAACCACATAGAAATTCATAAATGGAGCCCAAACAAGCAAATCAACGAGGAAACAAGAAATTTTGACAGATGGGTCCGAAGAACTTACGGTGGGGAACTTGTTGCTTGTGTAACAAATGAGCATACAGGTCTTCCCAACAGCTCCATCTCCAACTGTAACACATTTAATGAACTTTGATGCACTCATCCTCATAAACTCAGCAACAACTTGTACAGTAATAAACCTCTTTAAAAAGTTCCGTTAAAGAAAACAACACAGGATGTTTCTAACACAAAAAGTTAAAACTCCAGAGCAGAAGAAGAAAGGAAGAGAAAAGTTTCTAAATATGCTCAGTGTGGGAGCCTTGAGACGACATTAAATAATCATATTCTAGTTTCAAGAAAACCAAAAAAGGACATTAAAATATTAATGAGAGAAATAGAAGATTAGTTGTCTACAGTCAAAAGGGTCTCACTTTTTCGTCCCTCTAGATAAATTTCAAATATAACAGAATTTTTTTTCGAAATGCAGGAATTGGGCCCTTCTCTTCTCTCAAACGGCACGTATATCCCCTTTCATTGCTGGTTTCCAGCTTTGTAATTTATTGCAATGGAGGTACCATCAACCTACCGACTCCGGTTACTCATTAATTTTATTCCTTCGTTCATTACTCTACTATGGTCCATACTATTTTTCCTGACTACCCCAACCAGGGGAGACGAATTGTCATTAATGTGTACAATATTTGTTTGTCTATGGATAAAAACTGTCTTTAAAAATATACTTCTATGTTGTATTTAGAAAGACAATGACTGATTGCAATTAGCTTCTTCATAGTGAAGAAAAGAAGAGAACAATATTTCAATGATTACCCGCATTGAAGAAAGAAGAGACGAGTGTCATTCGCCGTGGCTCAATGTGAAAAATTTTCTCAGGTAACAACATTTATTAATGTACTGGAAGTGGGAAGAAAACAGCAGCTAGAAACCAAAGATGGAACAATTCTTTATTTCCATTTAAGCCAGACTTTTCAAAATAAGATCTTTAATGCTAGTTTGAACAGATTAAATGTGACCGTTGCACGCATTTATTAGAAGAACAATAAACAAAAAAGATGTCCTCCCTCTATCAGTATCGACTTGTTTCTATTCATACACGTGCAAAGCCCTCCAAAAATGGGTCATTGACACCTTTGTCCTCTTGTCTGTCTGCTTTGCCATTGCCGACCAGCCATGCCTGCTTTCATGTCATTGTTAGTATGCTACGTTTGTAAAGGGAGTTGGTTGTAGATGTTGACAAATCAAGATGTGGAAATTCAAGTTGCATATTTGTTTGGACAATGAAGCCTAGTTGAATTAACAGACAAAATCTGCTTGCCTTGTTTATTTATTAACCTTTCAGAAATTGCTTATGGGCTTTTAACATCAAGCTGGTTCCATTTTCAGGACTCATTCAAGTTGCAAATTCCATTCACCTTAAAAAGCTAAATCAATCCAACAACTCTATGTTGGATTGCTCCCCCTTTCTTTCTAAATGGATTTTGAAAAACTCACATACCAATATTTAAATTGGTTCAAAGGAGTGATTGCAAATTGTGTTATTTAGACTAATTAAGAAGCCACATCGGCTTCAAAGGATCAACTTTCAGCATTTAATTGTAATTTGCAAGGGAAATAAAAGTTGTAATATTAAGTAATATTCAAAATTGTGAAACACAATGAAAAAAGAATGGCTGTGACTCTGAATTATTGCTAGAAAATGGTGTGAAAATCCATTGGGGAAACCTAATGATGCATTCGTTTTATTACTCGCTCCCTTTCCCTCCCCCCGGCCCATACTATGAAATTGCCGTACAAAATTGTGAGCCTGCTATAAACAACAATATGCGCCGCATGCGACGGTTACATGGCATACGACTCTTGAGAGGTCTCGGTACCATGAATATGATCGCTGCTGTATTATCAGCATTCCCAAGCCCAAGCCCATGCATAGAAAACATTTTTAAGCAAAATTTAAGAGTAGGCGACAGGGTGGTAAAATGACACAAATTACCACCATTGTAGACGCAGAGCATTTTGGCGAAGCACGAATGATACAAGAAAGCACAACATAACATTTAACCAAAAGACATTACACATACACGAGGAAATCCACTGGTAATTATACTGACTGAAAGATAAAAGTTACAAAAGCACAAGCTGACTAATAACACTCGAACCAGCACTACTAACGGCAGCTGGTATGAGGGAACTACGAATTTAGAGAGCCTTGATGATGTCGTCGGCACTGGACACTGTGAATTCTCCACCGGATTCCACATTTGCGGCCTTCACCTTGAGGTTATCAACCAAGAGAGCAAACCTCCTTGATCGAGTGCCGAGTCCTTTCTCGCTGAGGTCAAGCTCAAGCCCCAAAGCATGCGTATATTTTGCTGAGCCATCAGCAAGGAACTTAACATACTTGTTCTCCGGAAATGTTTTGGCCCATGCCTTCATCACAAATGGGTCATTCACTGCACACGCGATGTCAAAATGTAAGAAATTCATTCGCAAAATAAGCAATGTTTACTTTATGAAATTTGAAATATTGAACAAGTCAACGAGATTACATCATTAAGAAGAAAAATAGCCATGAGATTCATACTTTGAAGACTCTTGGCAAATCAATGCATGTGATGAATGGAAATAATAAACTAGCAAAGACAATACCTGCTTAAATAACAAATTAAAGAATTCGTCAACAAAACATAAACATTGATATACAAATTATGTCCACATTGTCGGTACATAGTCGTAATATATATAAACTTAACACTAAATCAAAATAACTACTAAGCGCTAAATGGAAAGGAAATCTCAATGCATAAGCCTAAAAGATTGTTGAACAAGAATAAATGCCCCAGCATAAAGCAGTAAAATCCTCATTTCAATATTTGTAATTCATCAATATATAGGAAGATATTCAAGGTTTACTACAAAACCAAGATGCCTTTCAGTTACATTTCCTAGCAAGGAATTAAATTCCCATTAATAAAATTAAGGAAAACTCCATAATTCTTGATTCTACGGCATAAAATTTCTGGTTATGTTGCCAAAAACCAAACATGCCAAATTTTACTTTTAGAACAAGAAGAGGATCTTTGATTCCAACAGTTCCACCCAAAGCTGAGTTCACAAATGCGTTAAGATCGTTAATTACTTGATCTCATACCATTACAGGATAATATGAACATCTTTACGAATATAAAACCTGAAATATTTAAGGCTTTTTGATAATTTTGCAAAACATAACACGAATTCCGAAGGTCTAAACATGAATGTCAACTATAAGTATCATAATTCGAATATAAAAAGCGAGAAAGTACCACTAATGCAGAGAATTTCATCGACGCCCTTCGACTTCAACTCCTCCGCTTTCTCAATAAAGCCAGGCACATGCTTCAAGCTACAATAAGAAATGCAGGAAATCAAAACAAGTAACAAAGGAAAAAAAGAAAATTAATTAAAAAGAGCGATCATCCATGAAGTTGCACGGCCCGATTGATCAGGCCGTTAACCAAAAATATTCAGTGGCCGACAACCCAAAAAGTAAAATTACCTGCAGGTCGGAGTGAAAGCACCGGGAACACCAAAGAGGATGACCTTTTTACCGGTGGCGAGGGAGTGTACGGACACACTCTTCAGCTCATCTTTCTCGTCGAAGTAAGCGAGGGTACCGTCAGGCAAGGAGTCACCAACTGCAATCGGAGCCATTTCAAATCAAAGGCGGTTACAAAAACGGCGATTATCACTGTGTTATCGGACGTTTAGAGTTGCGAGATGCAGTTCGTGTAGACTGTAAATAGTGCTCGGGGTACTGAACACGATAACTAGGATGTGATTTTTTTGGCTTCCGGGCAAAATCAACTGAATTTGATAAAATTTTGGCGTCCGGTCCTAGTTGGGACTTGGGAAGGACAGTGCCCTTGAACAGAGAAGTTACGAAAACACCCTTGGGGGTTAGTGCACTCTTCTTCTCGATTTGACACGAGATAAGACGTGGCATGATTTAAATTATAATTTAAAAATTATAATTTATTTTATAAAAGAAAAAAAAAAAAAAAAAAAAAAAAAAAAAAAAATCGATGTTCGAAAATCATTAAATATATTTAATTAAAATTTTTTAAAAAAAAATTAGGAGGATCTAAATTTCAATAGTTGCTGGGTTTGACTTGGGCCACTTGGCCGACCATGATTTGCAATTCGGAAATTTCTAGAATTCATGCAACGATGCTAACTAAAATGACCGGTGCCAATTTTGGAATTACCGGTGAGAATTAATCCAGGTGAATACCCAGTGGATTATATTAATTAATTGAGATTAGCAAGCTATTTTTTCATTTATTACTACTAAGGAGGGCAACTCTTGGCTATAATACAAGAATTTCTAGTAGATGGAATTTGATTATAATTTATTAAATATAAAATAAATTCAAATTTTTAATTTTTATATATTTTTTTATATTATATATTAATTATTTTAATTTTTATATTTTATATTTTAATTTTTTAATAATATTTATTTTAAATTTTACATTAATAATTAATTTTATAGTAAAAATATAAAATACATAAAATATATCTTAACCGATAATAATACCTATCAATTTTGAGTTAAATTTTTCTGTCTATATATCACATAAAATGGAAGGCTGAAAGTATGCTATCTTTGCTATTAAGATAACTTGTTTATAAGGGTGGTTACATGGTCCACAATGAGTACAAAATACAAATCAAATATGGGGATGTATGATGGGAGATCCTTTGGGATCATCAGGCATGTCTCCCTCTTTCGTCACGACTGCTTCTCCATCCGACACCTTAATGTCTTCACAGCTCCCATAAGCCCAACTACATGCTAAATAGTAGAACAAATTGATCACACTCAAGATGCATAGAATCCAGTAATAATAATCATAGTGAGCTCTGTTCAGATTGTCTGCAACCCAGCTCACCTTTCCTTCTCTTTTGGTCACACGATCAAGGATTGAGACAATTAAACTACCAATTAGGCTTCCTACCGCAAACCCAAGTGACAAAAGAGACACACCGATTGTACTCATGCTCTTAGGAAACTGAGAATAATAGAATTCTATTTGCCCAATTGCGTTGAAAGCCTCGGATAATCCAACAAGGCAATATTGTGGCACTAGCCACATTGCGGACATTGTCACGACCCCATGAATATTATCTGCCAATCCTTCTCTAATTGCTACGTTTCTTCGTTTTCTCTCCACCAAAGCTGACACTGCTGTCGCCACACAAGAGAGTGCTAGACCAATTCCAATACGTTGTTTTAAGCTAAGTCCTCTTGGCCTGTTGGCGAACTTTGCTAGCAGAGGGACTAGAAAACGATCGTAGATCATTACCCATGTTGTCAAAGTGAGTATTGAAAATACACTGAAAGAACTAGCTGGAATTTTCAGTTTTTTAGTGAAGATATGCCTGTCCATGGTGGTAGCTTGGATCACAGGGAGTGAGTGCTGGCTGATAGACACGGCAATCATGATATTACTCGACCAAATGGGTAAAACTTTTATCAGTGCTTTCAGCTCTTCTACTTGTTTCACTGTGCAAAGTTTCCACGGTTCTATTGCCATTCCATCAGAATCCAAGTCTTTCTCGCTGTTTTTGATTATGCAAGCTTTGTTCAGAAACCTGATTAGAGCCAACTAAATTATTAAATTAATAGATAAAAAAAGGCATATATCAAAATCAAACACACAAAGTTCGAGAATACTAATATTTTATGGTCTTTTATTTCTATGCATAATGGATTGTGACACGAAAGAGTTATAATATCGACAAAAAGATGATGATCATCGGCAAACACTCTGCAACAGAGTTGGCTAACTATAAATAACGCATATTCTATATAATCTCGATATGATTATTGGATTGTTTATACCTAAGTTTTTCTGTGGGTTGAGTAAGCTTTGAACCTTTGTGAAAGTACCATCGATCAGAATCCGTTAGTGGCAAAGCAAGGTGTCTGTTCTTCCAGGCTGCCGATAAAACTTGTGCAAATCCAGTAAACAAGCTCTTGTTTGCCTTCACTTTGATATATAATGAAGAACCCACTAGAAATAGGACAGTAGACAAGAACATGAGGCCTGCAGGAACTCCAAAACCTATAGCCCAACCTGCTTTATCTTGAATGTAAACTATGACTGTCACAGAAATCATGATCGAAATTCCAACTGAAGCATAATACCAATTGAAGAAGCTCTGCAATATCCTCTCATTTTTTGGGTTATTAGAGTCGTCAAATTGGTCTGCACCAAAGGCCAAGGAACATGACCTAATGCCGCCAGCTCCCAAGGACATGAGAGCAAATGAGAAGAAGAGAAACGCCAGATGGGCTGGTTTTGCAGGTACACAAGTTTCTACTTGCAGGTTGCAGTGAGGTGGTCTGACCGCTGAAATTATGGTTGTTAACCATAACATAATCATGCCCTGTACGAAGAAACAAAAAAATGTTGTAATCTCCTTTCAGCAACGTTAGGTAACAGAGCAATAAGGACAGTTTCTATTGGTATATAATGAAAGTGCTTACAAGAAGGGCGATGAGGGATGCATAAACAATGACACGAAAGCGACCCAAGAAAGAATCAGAAATAAAAGCCCCGACGATCGGCATAAAATTTGATACGGCTGACCACAAGAATAATACTTTAATTCCGTTTGCATTGCTCATGTGATACTTATATATCAAGTACAATATCATATTGACATGAAGCCCGAACCCTGCAACCTTCTCGAACGCCTCATTTGCTGCCATAAGACACAAATTTACAGAATTATGTCATGGATATATGATCAAAAGAATCCGAGTACTGTTAGTTTCTTTCGCTGTAAGCATGTATTAACAAGCTGTACGTAGCTATCAAAACTCACTTATGATAAAAGGCATAGTCCGAAGGCCACCCTTTTTGCTTTTCATTTTCTGTTGGCCTGCATTCTTCTCGATCATCTCCATCGTCAGGCTGCAATATTGAATTGACCACAAAGAGTTCTAGACTAGTTAAAGCAAAAACTTGCAGAATACATATAAAGTTCAAAGTAAAAGAATAATAAGTTGGTGATTCCTTAACGTTTTCATAAGTTCCCTCAGCGGCCGCCTTAGTTATGCCGTGCGGCGGAGCAAAAGAGAGCACTATTGTATTGTATTTTATTTGTAAATATTTGTACCTGTCGTGTCTAATATTACGTATTACGGGTCTCTTTAGAGAGATGGAAAACGACCGCCAAGGGTACTTCGCCGACAATTTCCTCTAAGACAACACGAAAGTGTGAGATTAACAGTGACAAAAACTAAACAGCTGATGGATTAAATTGAATGTCTTTAACCAATTCTCTGAAAATCCAATCTGCATTTCCTAATGTCCTATGTGATATATTAACGAGTATCGTGCCATTCACCTATAACTTAACATGCTAAATGCGTTGTCATTAGATAGCTCTCAGCCTCGGGCTGCACTTACCAATGGCAGCATTCGCGAGCAATACTTAGCAGTTGCCGATGGAAACTAGAGTTAATATTCCGAGGGTTGTCTACTTGAGAGTCGCTGTCCGAATATCAAAGCTACAAAAGTTTGCTTATAAGCAAGCATAGATGGGTTTTTAATTGCTGAGGGTGGCCGGGAAGTCGGGTACCATGATGAATAAACCTAGCCTTTTTTTGTCCATATTTGGGGGGTAAACCATAAAAGAAGCCAGATGGTGCCACGTTTGGTAACTGTTAAACCTTTTGGGCTACAAATGGAAGAAAAATTGCAGATGAGAAAAATTTGGGTGAACATTCATGAGCTAAATCCACATGGTAATTTATTTATGACATCCAGGAGAGCAAAAATCATAGTCCAATTCCTGGTCACGCGCGCGCGCACGCGCACGAGAGCAAAAAGCATAGTTCAATTCCAGGTGAAACACACGCGACGTGCGCATGCGTGCGAGAGCAAAAATCATAGTCTAATTCTAGGTCGCGCGCATATAGAAAAAAGAATATTTTTAAATATTTATCCTAATATTTACTAAAATAATATTTAAATATAAAATTTTATAAAATTAATAATAATTAAAATATTTATATATATAATTTCAAATATTAATAATAATTTTACATATTTTTTTTCTAAAGTTTTAAAAATTAACATATGTCTCTTCTAAAATTTTAAAAATTAATAAAAAATATTTTAATATTTTAATATTTAATTTAATTTAATAAAAATATATAAATTATGT
>CP135538.1:6632477-6650318 GCA_032402905.1 Khaya senegalensis | reverse complement strand
AAATGTTGTTCAACATTTTGAAAGAAACTCACAGAGGTATCTTCAATCTCTCCAGAAATGTTGCTAAGCTGCTCTGTTCGTTTAAGATTTTTGTAACCTTTTCCCAGTCCAGCACGCTTTAGAAGCATAGCCCGAGTAAGGGGCTTGCCAGAGGCGGTGAACCCCCCTTGCAGTGACATTATTGTCTCTGCAGCTGCTATTTGAGCAGCAGGAAAGTCGGAATTTCTGAGACAAGAAATGAGAGTATCTATTGCCTCTTCACGGTATATGCTCATCTTTCTCGGTTCAGCCTACAAACCAAGATAACTGCCGTTAGCTACCATTACTACAGATGAACTTAATCATTTAAGTAATTGGTCAGGAAGTAGGCAATATGATTATTCTGTATAATTGATAAACACACTAATTTATTTGTTCAAGGATTTCCATGTCTTAAAATTTTCAAACAGAAAACTATAGAGACAGAGAGATTCAAACCAGCAGATCAAGTTGGAGTAGAAGACCAGCGACGACAGGGCATTGGTCTTGGTTAGCTGTCTGTAAATAAACGAGGAGGGTGTGCATTGTACTGTAAGTACCTTCATCCTTAATAATGTGGAGAATTTGTTCATTAAATGTTCTCCTGGACAAATCGCACATTTAAATCAACCGAAAGGAGGCATAAGCCCAAAATTCATATAAAATTGGAAATCTAGAATGTACATGGACATTCATATATATACCTGTTTAATTTTACTAACTCGGAGAGAAAATAGACAATCTCAAATCGTTCTTCATCCTTGGCAGCCATGAAGCTTTCCAAAACAGGAGCCAACTCAGCTTTATCAGCAATGGCGTTTCTGCACTTGCCATCCTCCTGCATGCATCTCAATAAGATCCCAACTGCTGCAATCCTCTCCTTGGTCCATTCGGCTTCCAGGCTGCTAATAATACTTTCAAACACCTTCGATGAAACAATTGTGTTAGCAATTGAAGACACAATGCTCTCTTCACTGTTCCGAATAATCTGTCCCAACAAAAGCATTGCAGCTGATTTGGGCTTCAAACACATCTTAAGAAAATCTTCCTCGTTCTTCTTAATAACTGTCAATAGGGATTCCATCATGTCCATCTCTATTAAAGTCATGGTGGAAGGTCCTAATAAATACAACAACACAACTGCCTCAAGCAAACCCTTCTTGAAAAGAGCCACAATACACTCGACGTCAGATTCAACTCTTGTAAGTGTCTGGATCACAGATTTGTCTCTTGACCCCAGCTCAGATAAGAGAAAAACTGTTGCTTGCAGCACTCTAGAATCAACAGAATTGAAAAGAATCTCCACAAAGCCATTAATAACCGGAGGTTTGGAGAGCATTACTTGAACGTCCGCTTCCATGTTAGCTTCCTGCCAGAGCCGCTCAATTTGGAGTACAGCCATTTCGGAGTCTCTTAGAATTTCTGACAAACAAAGATTAGTAATCGCATGCCTTAGCCCAGTAATTGTCCCATCAATGGCGGCTTGACTTGTGACACTGTTAGGAGATGTTGAAGGGACGATTGACTTGGACATTGTTTCAGACTCCAATTGTGGATTCTCATGTGGACATAAGACTGAGGCAGGGTACTGTTGTTGCCAACTTCCAATGAGCCTTTTAAGCACATAGTTGGTCTTTGGTAGCTGTGTGCTATGCAGCTTCTGGCGCGTAATTGGGCATGTTACGTTTCCCCTTTCAATCCATTCCTGAATAGCTCTACGTTCATATGTCTGCCCCGTCTCGAGAGTTACTGGATCATCAAATATATGCGTAGTTATTGGACAAACAAAGTCCTTAGGAAGTGTATGTTTTCCAACGCCAGCTGGGTTCTCAGCATCAGCCATTAGATGATTCGGAGAACTAATGACAGCAAGAATCCAAATATCAGATCATAAAATAGACAATGTGAAGGTGATGAGTGGTTTTCAAATTTCATACCGACTGGATTCTGCAAAAATAGGCAGCTTTTGCTTCTGAATTTGGCTCTGTCTAGACTCGAACAATGCCATTTTTATGTTCTTATGCAACATGACATAAAAAACATCATTTTAAACTAAGATATCTGCATAGGTAAATCAGTCTAAAATGAGATTATTTTCTTGTTACTATCGATTACCTCAGTTTCTTCGGCTTCAGTTTCTGAAGAAGGATAATTGGCCGAATTCTCTTCCAATGAAGACTCAATATCAGAATCAGAACTCACACCTGGCGATGCTTTCAACACCTCAGCATTCTGGTTACTGTGGTTGCTCAGAGAAATTCACTGGGGAAAAAATGAAGGCTTGGATTTGCTGCTGCCACGGAAGAATTCAACTGACTTTTCTCTATCGGCACATATTGCCTGCAAGATTTAGTAGAAAGTCTTTGCACATAGAATTGTCAAATTAAATTCAGAGACGCAATGATTTTGACTCTGAAAGTCATAGTCCGTATCCACTAAAGAGAATACAACAATGATCCCAATAATTTAATGTTACAAGCAACTTTCCACTTGCACCGAATTGACAAGACCGAAGACTTTTGGAATTAATAAAAATTGTAGGACATAATTAGGAACCATTCTTTTCAAAGTGAAGCTTAAGCAACTGGTATTTGAGAAGTAATACAGTAATTATAAATGCATCCTTAATATAATTGAGAAGTAATAAAATCATCAAATTCGACATTCTCGCATCACATCATTAGCATACTGTATGCATTATGATCCATGCACCTACGAGAATCCAAATCAACCTACTTTGTACAAGTTTATAAAACTCGTTTATTGTATTAATTTATTACCAATATTTTTTTGAACTAAAATCCAAGTTAAAGTGAACCCACATGTCTAAAAAGTCCAGAATCCGTGTTAGACGGCAGACCAACCCAGAGAACTTTCTTCGTTGACGGGTTCAAAAGTATGTATTATATCACATGCGGTCGAGTGAAAATGGAGGAATGCAGGCACACATGCAAATGGACACAGAGAAACCAAGCAAAAAATCATTAAAAAAAGGTTACTAATTAGCGAAAGCATCACATTATGCCGTCCGTTTTGGCATCCGAGTTCCTCCGATTTGATCGTTTCATCTTCAATATTCTGTTCCACTTTATGACCCCCTTGTTCCATTTTTCTCAAAATGACAGACGGTGGACTGATTAATCTATTTTCATTACTATCCTCGAATACTTGTTTGAAATATTTAACAAAAACCCTACAATTCTCATCAAGAACCTCTTCCTAATTTCTCTCCAACTCTTTCAGCTCTGAAGCTTGATCCCCACTCATTTTCGACAACAATTTCGTCCACGGAACAACCACCGATACATCGCACACCGAGTACTCATCGCTAGCGTAACCCCGACTGCATTGACAGAGACGATAAATTACTGGATCTTTGTTCATTGTACCACTGAAGAACAGGAAGAAGATGGACAAGAAACTGCTCCTCGAAAAGTACGGGGTGCTATCTCTGATCGAGCAAGTGAAGGGTCTGGTGAAAAGATGTTGAGGAGACTGACGGATGCATTTATGGGTTGGTTACAAAAATGGTATATGAGGGAAAAGAGAAAGGAGGAAAAGGGATTTTGAGGATAGGAGAGGAGGAACTTTTTGGCGAGGCGGAGAGACGAGGATTGGATCGAGAGATTGGTGGTGGTGGCGGTGGCGGAGATGGCGTTTTCAAGTGTTTCCGCAGCCAAGTTTAGGGGTTTTAGGGTGGTTTGGTTATTAGAGGGTGGGATTTTGCTGCGGAGAGTGGAGAAAATGCTGTGGCGGAGATCATGCTGGGCTAGAATTTCGGAAATGAGAGTGGTTGTTTGATGGAGAATTTCGGACGCTGTAGTGGAGGCCATGGTGGTGGAGGTGGTGGATTGTGGAAAGTTTTAGTGTTGTGGGGCAACTAGTAAGCGGTTACAGGTGAGTTTCGGGGTGTTGACATTAACAGAAATCCCTGTTTCTTCTGCTGGCGCGAAAACTATTGGACGGCCTTTCTCAAATTACTGAGTTGACCTCCGCTTTGTGTTTTACACTGGCGTTCTATTTTCAGAAATCTCATGTCATTTATTAAAAGAAAAAATGAGTTTGGATTGAAAATGAATTAATTCCATTTTAGAGAGGGTAAAACGGTAACTTAAATCCTTCAAAATTTGATTGGCCAGCGAATTCAGAAGAGCAAGAACAATTGGCCCCGTTGCCGCTCAGGCCGGCCGGCTTGACTTTACGCGAGGCTTCTTCCATTTGTCCTGGATATGACACGTGGAATTCCCGAGGGGTTATCCCTTAATTTACTCGGTTTGTGCACGAGAGATTCATTATGTTTTGTATAGAACTTTGTAGCTGTACCAAGGCAAACTTGTTTCATGTTTCAAAGGAATACAACCGCATAAGTTCATGTGTAATTGCACTATGAAACTGGCAACTTATGTTCATAATGCATGGATTGTGATTATGAAGACAGTAAGGTGATGAATCTAAGAAGAGCAGCAACTGCATTCTGAGCAGCTAAAGAAGCAAATATGGCAGCTTCATTGGAAACAGCAGAGCCTCCACCGGCTAAATCAGACAGAGACCTGAAAGTGATAAACGGGACATTTTGTTGATAACAAACGAGAGCAATCGCTGCACTTTCCATGTCGACTGCAGTTGCATTGAATTTGGAGTTCAAGAATTCCCGATAAGCTTTATTGTCGACGAAGACGTTAGCAGCAATCCCCCTTTGAACCCTCACCACCACAGGTGTTCTTGGCAAGCAAGTTGTATTGACACATCCCTCCAGCGTCAAATTCTGCATGGGACAATCAAAGCTTTTCAACTTAACAAGATTTGCAAAGCAAAAAAGAAGAAGAAGAAGAATTTACTGAAACCTGTTACAATATTAACTACCCACCTCAAGTGCTTTTGCGACATGGAAATAATGTTTGTCAACAGGTACCCAGAAAGCATGCTGCCTAACTTCTGGAGTTCCATCAACTGGAAAAATCTCCTCCGGCTGATACCAAACATTGTTCAGAAGGTTATCTGAGGATGATTTACTTGTTTTTGTGCCATTGTTGAAATCAGAAAACTTTAGAAAACCGATTTTTCTGCTGTAGTCTCCATTGGATTCTAATGCTAGCTCATCATCTGGCCCATCTCCATTTCTCTGTTGATAATTTTGAGATATGTTATTAGAAAAAATGAATCAGGGAAAGCTATATATTGGTGAACTTCTAAGCATTCCCAACTTGAAGAATTTTCTACGGCTTTCTCCTTAATTTCTCTTCACACACAAAAGTCCAATGGAGAAGTTATTGTAAAATTGAGTACCTGCCAATTCCAAAGGCCAGTATGAGCCCAAAATCGAGGGATAGTTACGTCTCCGATTTGAAGTTGAGGATTTGCATTTCCTGCAATTCCGTAGTGCAAAACCCCTTTCACATTGAATAGACTTAGCAGCAACTGTGTGGTTATACCTGCATTAAGCTATTCCATTCCAACGAAGATACACAAAATGATGGTATTCAATTAACGTTGATGTATCATTGATTATAAATCATAAAACCAAACAAAAAGAATAAAATTAAGGAATTAAAGAATGATCAACACACACGAACACGCACACACTCAGAGATGCATACCATGCTCAGTCCTGTCATGACAACAATAACCTTCTCGTTTTTTATACCTCCGATTCGAAACCTTCTTCCTGCGAGAAATTAAAAAAAAATGAAAATTGTACAAATGATATAGATACCCATTTGAAAATTCATTAATGTATGAGCTTAAAAGATCAGGCTCTGATCACGAGCAAAGAACAATATATGATCCAAATTTAAGTTCATTAAATTAATGTAATTTTAATAAGTCGAAATTAGCTTCCTAAGTTTTCACAAACTTAGTAATTATTACCTGAAAAATCTAAGTAGGGAAATTGACGATGAGCCTGAAAACTTGGAGACTGTAAAAGAGGATTCAACTCAAAGGTATTTGGCACGATTATTCCCAGATATGGACCCTTCTGGTTTATCCCATTGATCTTTGTCATCGTGTCTGAAGAAACAGCACCATATGCTGTATCTGTAATGCTAAACTCCACCAAGAAAACAAGAAAACAAGAAAATAACACAACTCTTGAACAATGTCCTTCCATTTTCATCCCTCTGTCTGCCTAGCGAGCTAACTCAGAAGTCCTTTACAGCCTTAATTTCAAAGCTTCCCGTGAACAGCACTTCATTTATAGACGAAGAGAGAGTGGGAGAAAATTGTTAAGAAATTACGTGAAACCTGACGAAGAAAAGTATGGCAGCCAAAAGTAGATCAAGTCGTGTGTAATTAATGAGATAACACGCATTGAGCATGTGCTTTGATCTTGTTTTTCAATCACGAAGGAAAGTCAGAGAGTTGGCTGTCTAACCAGAAACTGAAGCTTCGTTTGTCTTATTTGTCAAAACTAGGTTCATAAAACCAACGAAAAGTCTGCGCCAGAGTGTTTCTACGTCAGTTTTAGCGGCTTGGAATCATGGGGATTGCATAACATATCCTCTATTTCATGAATCATTTTTGAATAACTATTTCCCTACAAGTATTTGACCGACTTTTTGGCAATGAAAAATGAAAATGACCCCAAGATTGATGATAAGAAAAGGTAGGTGAAGGTTGCTTTTGAAGCAAAATAAAAGAAAGGAGCATGTGATGGCTCGAACACCGTGGTCGAGTGGGTTTGAGAATTTCGAATTATAAAATTTGAAGGTTGGAAGGCTTGATATGCATACAAAATATGACCATTGCGTGTCACTTTTATCCAACTAATCAATACCACACCACTTGGTATTAGAAAATTAGAAGAGATATTTGAGACGGGTAGTATTCCTTTTTAAAAAAAAAAAAAAAAAATTGGTCGTATTTTTTTTAATTTAAAATCTGAATGCACAAATCTAATGATTCAGAGATATTTTATATGTTATGACTCTATAGATTGAATTTCATATCATTAATAAAGAGGAAAAAGTAATGGAGCTTAATTAATTTTTCTTAATTTTAAAAATTCAAACATAATTTCTTAAGAAATTGTAAGAGAAATTTTTTTTCACTCTCTCTTTCTCTCTTTCTTCATCAGTTGTTTATTAGCTGAGTCAAAACCATTATCATCATTATGTTTAATGCTTCAAAATTAAGCTGTAATAAGCAAATCTGATGATCATTGGACAAACTCCTCGAGTGCCAGTCATTTGTAATTTTTTTTAAGTTTGTTAACAGGATTGATGCCGAAAATGAGGATTGTGATTATGAAGACAATAAGGTAATGAATCTACGCACGGCAGAAACTGCATTTTGAGTAGCCGAAGAGGCAATTATGGCAGCTTCATTGGACAAAGCAGAGACTACACCAGTTGAATCAGACAAAGACCCGAAAGTGATAAATGGGACCTTTTGTTGGTAACTGACGAGCAATAGCTGCACTTTCCATGTGCAATGCAGTTGCATTGAATTTTAGAGTTCAAGAATTCTCAATAAGCTTTATTGTCGAGGAAGACGATAGCAGCAATCCCACTCTGAACCCTCGCCACCGCAGATTTTCTTGGAAAACAAGTTGTAATGTCAAATTCTGCATGGAAAAAGCAAATCTTTTCAACTTGGCGTAAATTGCAAGGAAATATAACAATTTCTACCGAAACCTGTAATTGGGAGTACATCACCCCGAGTTCTTTTGCAGTCTCAAAGTAATATTTATCAACAAGAACCCAGAAAGATGCTGCCTTCTATTTTTCCATTTACAGGAAAAATCTCTTCTGGCTGGTACCAAACACTGTTCAGAAAGTTATCGCAGACCGAGGAGGAGTTGCTGCTTTTTGTGTCGTTTTTGTATCAAAGAACCTTAGAAAACCGATTTTTCTGGCGTAGTCTCCATCGGAAATTAATGCTAGCTCATCGTCAGGTTCATCACCGTACCTCTATTTATAAACCATCGAACCGAAATGACAAATTGATGCATGACACGTCCTCCACCCTAAATGTGAAAAGGTATATTTAAATTAAGGTTTGAAAGACATGGGTTACTTTATATTGTACCATTTTGTATAAATGATTCTTGAAATGTCCTTTCGGGAATCAAATTGCAAGTGTTGTCATTCTTCAGGGCTACAAAATATCTCACGTCAACTATGAACGTGTGTGGAGTTCTTTCAATATTTTCTTGGCAAATTCTTGCCACGAATAATAATGAGAAGAAAAAAATGTAGGGAAGAAAATATCTTCCAACTTCAAAGCAAAGCAACACACCCCTACAGTGCGCTTTGAAGTATCATAAATAATAAGGAGCCAGTGATTTGCAATCACTGGAGGGAGTTTAAATGTTTTTGATTGCGTGACATCTTGTATCGGTCTTCGTTCTGATATATGCTTATTGGGTTTGCTTTACGAAACAAAGTTTGTGAACTTGCAGGCTGCAGCAATGAAACATTGCCACTACAAACACTTGAATGATTAATCAATGCTGCTTCATACATACGCAGCATTAAAATGATTAGCTGATCATTCAAGATGAACTGCATAATGCATATACATGAAATAAGCAAATTAATATTCTGCCAGCAGCTACAGAAGATAGGAACGTAAATATTAATACAACTTAATTGCAAATTGGAGAGTTTTATGGACCTCTAAGTCCCGGCTAATTAACTAATAAAGAGCACACTTGGTTAAGTAGGTCAACCCAAGAAAGAGTGTATAGCATCATGAGCAATCAGCCTTATATTTTTTTAGCAGAGTGACTGCTCATGATGTTATATCGATTCCTGATCGGGGATCATCAATAAGTGTGCTGTGCTGCCGTTAAAAACTATATCCCATCTACCGGAAACCTCCGCAGAGCGCCGGAGCCCAATAATCTGCTCCGTTATCGCTTCCAACTTGCAGTGTGCATGATACAGGAACCAAGCACAGCCCTCTGCTCCTCAGGTCTTTCTTTGGTTCTTCATGTGCTTCCTAACAGAAGAGAATTACCAAAAAAAAAAAAAAAGAGGAGATTAATTAGAGTCTTTTTGGAAGAAGATCGAGAGAAGAAGAAAACGAATGACAAGTAATACCTGCTCGGGAGTTCCTTTCCTCTTCATGCAGTTGTCATTCAACAGCTAACAAAAGAAACAGAATAAAAAGAAGAAAATGTTAGCATTAATTTAATTGGATTGTCGAATGTCAACCCAAGCGTGTTCTATTGCATTAGCTTGAGAAGCCTTAATGTTCTGTAACATTGCAATTAAGAGAGTATTAAGCAGTCTTTTCCTTAGTTAATGAACATTAAAGTACCTATAAAGCTGAAAACGTTGTGCTTTTAAGGACATGCACTTTCCTTTTGAATTTTGTTTTCAAAAAAAAGAAAAAGAAAATACAATAAATTAAGCAACTAGCCTTTTCCAAATTGAAGTACCCCCACACACCCAGCTTTAAGACGGTAATGGATCCGATAAAGCTTACCTGACCAGGGTCTTCAGGAAATATACAATTCCTCTCTCCTTGAACCTAATATTATTAAGAACAGCATCATAATCATTAATCAATTAATGTCACATAATGCATAGAGATACTCACGCACATGCAAAACATACCCACATGCACAGAGAGAGCTGAAAGAGAGAGAAATTGGAAATTGTTTATGCTTTGGGAAGTGATAAATGATATGGAATGAAATGGTTAATTTTCTTACAGACAGATGCTGGTGCTTCATATTTGCTGCACCACCGCCCAAGTACGGTACGCTGAGGGCCTGCATTTAAGGGCGATAAAAGAACGAATATATACTATATTTAGGACTTCAATAGCTACAATACAAAAGGATGTTAAAGGAACATTGTGAAATAAAACTTTAGTCTTTGATAGTTGTGTGCGTGGCTGGCTAGCAATCTAGCTATCACTTGTTTTCAGGTTGTTAGCAAAAAGAAAGCATGACCTCAACTTGATTCTGAAGGAATCTGATGTACCCAATAGCTTCTAACAAGACTGAGGCTGTGTCAGTCTGCAAAAGATAAAAATACGACACCACAACCCGCCAAAGTCATATTTCATGGCTTTGCTTTTATACTGCTTAAAGAGAAAGAGAAAAAGAAAGAGAAAGAGAAAACCCTACCATAGTAAAAGTAAATAACTTTTGAAGATCTAATCGTTGAGGGAGGCTAGTTTCGTAGTGATAAATTACATAGATAGTTTACCTTGCCAAATGGGGAAACGAGCTGGTGAAGAGCTGTAATTCTGTCTCCAAGTTTCTCCTTTCGCACCTGCTTTTGAATTGAACATGCAAATGAAAGTGATTAATTTACAAATGACAACATGTTTTGGAGTCTATTTCACTTTTGATTTTACAAATGGCCACTGGTTTCTTTTAAAAAAAAAAAAAAAAAAAAAACAGGTGAAGTGAATGACAGTTGAAGAATCGTCATACTTTGAGAAAAGGACAATTACGACAGACAACAGTTATCATCAACAATGTTTGTGCTTCTGTTTGTGTCTGTATGTATCTTGTGTGCGGGGGTAAGAACGTGTGAGAGAAAGAGAGAGAGAACAGAGACAGAAACAGTGAAAGAGAGATGATTTTTCCGTTTATCCGGAATTATAGGCATTACCTTGAAGGTTGGTTGGGTTGAAGAAGGTTGAACCTTAGCTTTCTTGGCCGCGCCACCATTGGCATTGCTGTTACACTAAAATAAATAAAGGAGAAACTAATTAACTCTCTTTGTACATCTCTTATGAATACAACAAGTTAAACCAGTTTATGGCCTAGGAAAAGGTATTAGCTTTTCCAGAGAAAGAGCAACTTAAAAGAAGTTTTGTATGGGTTACTCAAATTAAATTCGATGGCTAGTTTACATATGAATTGAATATTAATCATCACATATATCACGAATTTCAGAAATAAGAAATAAATCTCGAAACCCTAGAATAATCTGAATTATGAACTTGAAAATATCCATCATTAAGGAATTAATAATTAACAAAGCTCTCTTTCACTCACCTCGGAAGATCGATCCGGTGGCGGATGCCTCCCATCTGCTTTGTTGCTAGAAAAATCCAACACGTTGCTGCTGAAACTTGTCACGCATGATTTGGGAGATGAAGTAGGCATTACTTGGGACCAAGTAGGTTTGGCTGTTGCCTGAAACTCTTCATTTGCATGTCCATAGAAATAGTTGTTTGCAGGATTTTCTTGCTTCACATTAACGACAGAAGTACTTGATGCCTGATGTAACATTTGTTCCTCCCAGTTCTCCAACTTCTTGTTTTGAAAATGGCCCATACCACTCTTATCTTCTTCATCCACCATACGACCCCTAAAATAACACATAAATAAACCCAAGAAGTTCTTAATTTTTCATCCATTACTCATAAAGTAAATAGCTGATGACTCTGAGAGAGCAGGGATTTTATTCGTTCAAGGATCCAAACCATGTATCATTCAATCAACAAACTTAAGTAAAAAAGTTAATCCACTATGTAAACCATTAATTTTAAAGTGTATAACCAAGAAATATCTAGAGTGAGAGATTTACAGAAGGAGTTGGCTCCATGACTCAGGAAGCTCCTGGTTATCATTCCAATAAGAAATAGGAAATGAAGAGGAGGAAGACGAAGAAGACGTGGGATGATATTGAGGTAAGAGATTAGGAGGAGGAGGCAAGAAAGGAGAAGTTTGTGGAGTAGGTGGCCTCATGCTATTGATATTCCACCAGTTAGGGTTCCCGGCCATCATCTGCTGCACCGGTGAAGTCTGGAAAACTCCTCTATTCATTCCTTATTCAGTTTGACAAATCAAAACTCTCCCTTTCTAATTTCTCTTTCACTCTTCGTATGTGACTTTCCCTTTTCCTTTCCTTGACGAGACCAAACAAGTCTTTGTTGAAACTTTAAGATGGTCTTCCTACCACGGGTTAACTAGGGGAAACCCCATGTACTAGTCTTGAGAGAATTTGAATCATGGAGGTTTGAGAACCCTTGGCTTTAATTGTTTTCTCTATTTCCTTTACTTCTTTATTGCTTTGCTTTTTTCCTTTCTCCTCCTTTCTTTTATGTTCTTCTTTTCTCTCTTGCTTTTTCACTGCTTTTGCTTTATCTCAAAGTGGGACAGAAAAAGTGGTAGCAATTCTCATTACTTAAAAAAATCAACCCAAAAAAAATTTTTAAAAAAATAAAAAAGAATTTTATACATTGACTGTTGGTGCACAATTTATGCATACATCCATCCATGTGTCACAATTATATGGCTTTTTTATATATAGTTTGGTGATACAATGTAGGTGAGGATTAAAGAGAAGGATTCTGAAAAAAAATTAATAGGCAATTAGTAATGTTAATTACTTAATAAAGATAACATTCGAGATTGAGTCGTGTAGTGCTTAATAAGGCTATTGATTTCTGATTGTGAATGACGCATGTTCCCTTTTGGTATAAGCATATTATGATTTGGCTAAAGAATTTATCATTGAATTTGTCTTATTTGTTAGACTATTAATAGTTTCTACTAAAATAAGCAACATAATACACAATCTTGGTAAAACTCAACGACCAAACCCTGGAAAATTGTCCCTCCGGGCTCTAACCATTACTGTATTTCATCCGTTTCTCTTGAGAACTGCTCATGTATATCTTTCCCCATGATTAGAGTGAATTAAGATGATCATTAGATGTAATAAAAAAAAACGTTGTTCCATATAATCACACAATAAATAGTGGCGTGTGAAAGTGAAGGGTCGATGGTTAAGATGATATACAAGTGTGATAAAATAGGAAGAAGAAGAATAGGAGGAGGAGCCTTGAGACTGAGAAAGTAGAGAACAGACACACCCACATTTTTCGAGAGGTCAAAATCTAAGGTTTGGAGGTCCCTAACCCCAGCTCTCCCTAAAGCCAAGGGGAATGATTACCATTTCCAAGAAACATTATTTATTTTTATTTGGGACACCTTCCCCTTAATATTCTCTCGATATATATACATATAATATAGAGACTCCTCTCCCTAAATACACCACAAAGTCAATAAAGTTCCCTGCCATCTACATTGCACCACTCTACCAATTATATAATCTTCCAAATAATATTGATTGAATTCGAATTGCTTAGGCATGTTTCCAACAATTTACTATTGGCAATACTTTAAAAGTATAAGAAAATATTTAGAAATGAGACTATTATTTACAGTAATAACGATGCTATTGTAAAAGTCAATAAAATGATCGATTAAATTTAAAATTAATTATATAATATTATTTATTTTAATTTAATTTAATAATAAATTTAATAGTGTTCGAATTTATTTAAATTTATAAGTGCTATTATTGAAATGTTAATTAAAAGTGTTCATTTTTTTAAATTTCTTCTTTAATATTATAAAATACATAAATTATAATAAAATTATACCACTCTCATAAAATATATATCACATTCCACGACATACAGTCTCTCGAGCAGCATTTCGATGCTACTAACAAACAAACAGACAAACAAACCCTTAAATTTCGAGCTAGCCAGACCTGGCTATATGACCAGTTAACTTAGCAACACAACAGCAGCTAAGCTAGCAGTGTTTTCTCGAGGATATTGAGGGATAAAAATATCAGAATGTCTGGTTTGTACTGCTGCCCTGCCAATGCCGAGATCTTTGTTGGAGGCGCCGTGTCTTTTCCCAAGCACACCCTTTTCTTTATTCTTCTTACATTCTTTAGCTCCCTTTCTCATTTTACTACAAAACAAACAAGAACAAACATTTCTTCCTTGTCCTCACACCCCTCCTCTTTTATTCTTCGCTCTCTTTACTCTTCATCTTAATATTATACTGCATTATAACGTATATGTATGTATATATGTATATTTATACCACTAGTTATAATATTAGAATAATTAAATAATTTTAAAATATAAAAAATTAATAAATACAAATAAATTTACCTAAAATTAAACATGTAAAAAATATTTAAATTCGATTATTTATAACTTTCTAAAATTTTAATTAGTTAAAAGGTGCAGTGTTTAATTTTAATATTCTATCAAATATTTGGGGATTACTATTCCGACAATCCAGATTAAATAAATAATTAAGCCGTAATTATATACGAATTAAGTTAAGCCAGACAATCTTGAAATTTGACATGTCGTTTTTCTTGGAGAGGAATATTACTACCCATCAAAGCTTGCGTGTGTTCATTGGATTCCTCATCAAATGCTTATTTAATTAATTAATTACTTGATTAATTAATAAGCCATAATTTCTTTTCATGATCCCAATACAGCTTTATAAAACCAAACCTCCTAGAGGAATTAATTTATTGCCTACAATCAGAGGTAAATATATATATATATATTTTCTAATGAAAAACATATAAGCACACAGAAATGCTCTAGTTACAAACAGCTAGCGTGCTTCATTTATTTCTCTAATTAATGAAATAATTAATTAAGTATGATTATGTGAAATATGGTCCACTTAATTAATACAAATTGGGTCGATCTTAATCCTTAATTTTTGACTTTAAAGTTGCATTTCATACCATGAACGTTAACTCTATGCATTAAATGACAATTAATTAGCAAAAATCCTGACACTGTACGCATCTTTTCTCGTTCAAGGATTCCAGTCAGTAAAAGAAACCATTCCTCCCATTTTTTTTTTAAAAAAAATTATTTTAAAATAAATAATTATAAAATCAAATAAAAATTAGACATTCCTTCGATCGAACAATAGAATGGCTAGCTAGGCATCGGCGTCGGAGAGGCTTTTAGGAGAAAATGATGGGTATTGTCGTTACAAAACGACACGTCGCACAGCATTGGCTTTGCGTGCACGCGTTTCGAAGAATTTATTATTTATTTATTCATCAATCTTGTCCAGATATATATTTTTTTTTCTTCTACAAGTAATTATATTTATACATTTGTAAAGTTAAAGATTTTTTTAAAATTATATTTATAAAAAAATTTATAAAAAAAAGAAAATAAAAATAAAAATAGAGTTGGCAGACAAGACAAGCAAGCAAATTGAAGACCAAATCTCAGTAGATTTATAAACAAAGCCATCAATCAATCATTCTCATCGTGAAGTTAATTAATCAGATCCCAATACAATAATATTATCACCCCCTGCTGCCATTATGCTTTTTAATATTTTAATTTCTTAATTATTCTTTTGTCTTCTTATATTTAATAATTAATTATTAAATTCAAAATTATTTTTTTAATATCAAAATAATAATTACTCGCTTTAATTAATTATATAATTAAGATAATATATAAAAATTTAATATTATTTATAAATATTAAAATATATTTTTAGTTCTATATTTTTTTAAAAAATTATCTCATTAATATACATGAAATTATATTAATAGCCCTGTTTAACTAAAATATTTAATTTAATAATTATTTTAAGATTTTATTTTTAAAGCTTAATGAAAGCTGATGAACTAAATTTGTTACGGAAGATCTTTGACGTACGATTGATCAATCAAAGATAACCGACGTCAACAGATCTGACGGTGTTCATCCATCGGTCAAAGTTGAGCAACTAGACAAGCGTAGCAGGTGGAATATACCTCACATGATATGTCACGTGACTGACAGCCTAAAGTTGAACCGAACTTTATGGCCACGGTCGAGTCCAAGATGCTAGAAGACGAACCTCAAAAGAGATGGTCAGTGGTCCACGTGTCACAACAAGTGTATGGTTAAACGAGCGTGTAAAAATTATCAGCGCTTCATTTAATTAAATTTAAAGGTAAATGATTGCACGTGCAAGCACCCACTGTCACATGGCAATGGAGACATTGTAAAAAAGGCTTTGTCAACTTCGATTCATTAAAAGGTTGATTAGTCAAGAGTTCAATTTGCCCAAATTGTCCACTAAATTTTGGCACATAATTACTTTTTAGATCTCAAATAATAAAGTTTTATTTTTATTTTATTTTCTCTAAATCATTTTTATACAAAGTTGCTATCTTCAAATGGCTACTTGATTCAATTATTTTTCATTGTAGAAGGTGGGTTTGTTTTCCCAAGTGGAATATGAATGCTAGAATAATATTGCAATGATCACTGTTAGAGTGTACAAATTTTGATTAATTAGTTTCTTTAAATAGTATATTTGTTGATGCTTTATTTTTGTTCTTTTAAGTGTTAATATGTAATTTTTTTAATATTAAATTTATTAATTAAGATGACTATAAGATGAATACGAATAAAAAGTATTTGTGAAAATTCTCTAATGCTTAAGTTAGATTAGTTATACATATATATATATATATATATGTAGAATTAAAGCATTTAGCAAAAAGAAAAATATGAAAATAATTAGCAGATAAACCTCCATTTAGGGATCCCTTTTTGTTTATTTTAAACCTTATTTTACGACTCATAATTTTTTATTATTGTCGAAGTTTCGTTCACGTAAACTTGGGATGATTATCTTTTAGTAAAAATGTAAATTATGTTATGCTTTGTATTATTTTTAGGTGATGCTTACCCTTTCAATAAATTTAGATGGACTTGGAATGCCAACATAAAATTTGATAAGACTAGTAGCGAAACCATGGTTCAACACGGAATCAAGTAGATTATAAACAACGAATTTGTTATTGTCTAAAAATGATAATTTAGCACAAAAATGTTAAAAACTATGTGTAATTTACTTTTTTAAAACAAGTTAAAATGTCTGACATTACTCTTAAAATTATCAATTAATTTAATAGTCAACTAGTAAAAATAAAAAATAATCTCCCAAATGAGAATTTTCTAACCTTATCAATTATGGAGTAAAATTGATTAAAAAATAAAAATAAACGAAGTTTTTAAAATTTACTTGTTTTAAATCATTAATTACATAAAATTTATATTTTAATTTAATTAACATTATTAAATTCTCTAACACTATTGATAAAATTAATTTAATTTGTAGTTTTTGTAAAAAAAAATAAAAATTACAAAATAATAATTATAATTTTAAAATTATTTATATAAATTATTTTTATGAAGATTATTCGTTATTCTTTTTCAATTGCAGTTAATGATATAAATTAATTGACAACAAAAGAATGTTTTATTTTGTCATTGGAAAATAATCACTCGATTGACGGATTAAAAGTAAGCAGTGAGGGAGAGAGAGAGGCGGTTTGTGGGCCCGGGTTGGGCTGCTGAAATGTAATTACGAATTAGGAGCCATACAAACAGACCTCTTCCTCTGTGGGCTTTTCCATGTGTGAAAGCGACTTAAAAGTTTTTGGAATCTATTGATAAGGCCTGTGGGATGTGGGCCCCCTAGTGGGCCCCACATGTCTCCCCGCTCAATATTAAAAAAACATTAACTTTCTTCGGACGCCGACCCCGAACAACTTCCTTCCCTTTGAATGTCTTCTGTTTCACTCCTGAAATCAACCGCGGGGCCCACCGCGTAATTATCTCTCCGCCTTTTCTTTTCTTTTATTATTATTTTTTTGAATTTTCCATTCACTTATGCGAACGTCATCATCCCATCAATTATGACATCTCAGCGGAGATTGGGCATTTCAACGGGTGGGCGGGTTACATTCGGGTCGGATCCATAATCAATGGTTGGTATTCATCGGGTTATACCATTAAGTCTACACCGCTAATTTAACGTGTATGATAAGATAAGAGAGACATTATATGTGTGATTAACAATTTCTCACCTAACACCATATGAATATTATTTTATTATAAAGTTTTTGAAACCCCGTTGACCTAAATGTTTGGTAGTTGGGACATACGTTTCAGACACTGGTCGGTCAAAAATTTTGTCACCTTCAATTTTGATTTCAACTGCTACAATCATGATATAATTTAACATCAATAGCACTTGTGACCCAATTAGAT
>CP135538.1:6508331-6627614 GCA_032402905.1 Khaya senegalensis | reverse complement strand
ATAGAGAAAATGATTACAAATGTGTAAAAAATTTACAAATGGAAAAACAAAAAAAAAATGCATTTATTTTTGTAAATATATATTCTATTTTGTTTGAAATTATTTTATTTCTTATAGAAAAATGATTTTTATTTTCAAAAATTAAATGTCTTATGCCTTATTTGATATTGCTTTTTTAAATAGTCTTTTTGAATTTAAAAAATAAAATAATATTATTTTTTAAATTTGAATGTATATAAATACGTACGTATGTGTATGTCTATATAGTAATTAAATTATATTTTTTAGTTACTATAATTTTTAAATGATTAAATTTTTAATTAAAATTTTTTATACATAAATTATGCACTAAATTAAACATTTTAAAAGTAAAAATAATACAAATATAATTAAAAAACTAAAAACTCACAGATATTTATTATAAATTTTATAAATATTAAATATTTATTTAAATAAATTTAATAATAAAATATTAAATTTATTTCAAATTTAATATATATATATTTTTCATAAATATGAGTACAGATGTAAAGATATCTGCTCCAAACTTCTTTGTTTTGCCAGCTGCACCTCATCCATCCACCTTGGTAGGTTAATGGGGTCATATGATGCGCATCAAAGTCTACCCCTGCCCTTCATTTCCCCTCTTCGGATGTCTGAAACCAAGCCTACATTTCATGTTTTGTGTTCATTTTCTTCAGTTTCTCAGCACCCAATAGCCTACGTATCATGTTTATTTATATTATAAAAAGAAAAATATTCTAGAGCCAGAGTTCAATATATTCTGTTCCATCATAAAAGAGATGGATACACTACAGCAAACAGACTAATTATACAAACAGTTTGCGGCCATGAAAGCCCAGCAATCTAGTACACGAAAGAGAAGGATTAGGTGGATAAACCTATCAATATAAGCTGGAACAACTGTCTACAACATTATAAAAGCCTCCAAAATGTCTTTCTTGGTACACCAAGTCTTTAATATTCAGAATCATACATAATAGGAACAGAGGACTCAGCTTTGAGTCCATTAACAGGTTTTGACATTCAGATAGCAGCAAAGTAGTAACCTCGACTGCCTTTTGCTATAGTGAACATTTGATCTGCAGAGACAGCATCAAACTAGTTGCGATTCTTGCACTTCTCCATTGCTCTTGGGGCTACAATAAGAAGTCAATACAGAAACATACATCAGTAACAATTTGAGCAATGTCAATTAACTGAAGGACTTAACTATGAAAGCAGATACTTGGGTAAATCTACATCTGTATTTAGATTATCAAAAAATATGTATCTATTCTAACTACTAAACAAAAGCATCAAACCATCACAAAATTGATTGGCATTTCATTGCTTAACATTTGAAGCTTAGGTCCTCGGAATGGAAGATACAGTTAGTATTTAGAAGGTAAAAGTGAATGGTAGAAAATTATGAGTTTAGAATTTCTAAGAGTTGGATATAAAATCAGTACACAGAATATTGCACATTTCAGAGTGTATAGAACTTACCTAAGCCAATAGCCTCAGAACTCTTCATGATCCTTAGCCTTTTGCAAGAGTCAGTGAACATTCTGCAACAAAAAACAGTACAGTTAGCAAGGGATGGTCTTACACCTCTTTGCCCAGAGTTTAGAGAAAAAGCAACAAAGAAGCATCGATGTTGCATTAGAAGACCCTTCTGACCATTTAGCATATTTATCGGATTATAAATCAGATTAAGTGAATATTGTATCCATTTGAGAGGTTGAGAAGTTTGAAAAGTTTCCACAGAGAAGAGAATGTTAACCAAAGAAAAATTTGGCTACAATGATGTTGATTCATGGACTAAATCAAGCAGCTTATCTGTTTTTAGTCAGCTGTTTCAAGATTTTTTTCAGTAATTCCTTCTCAGTCAACAATATCTAAGCTAAACACATTGCTACGATTTTATATACTAGATACCACCAAAATTATTAGTTTAGAATCACACTTACTCCCAGGGAACATCACCAACTAGCATCCAGTCACCATCCTTGTCTTCATAGGTTAGTACATACTCAGATCCATGGAGAAGATCCATTAATCGACTTTCGCTCAGTCCATCTCGGCTGGAAACATTGTGAGTACCACATTGACCTGAACCAGACATTCATAAGCAGAATTGAACTTCCCTCAAACAAAAAATGATAAAGTTTTATTATTTTAAGAAAAGTGAGTATGAAGAGCTGTGATCTTAGTGAACCATTGAGATCTTTGTGAACTCCACAAGCATGGTTTAATTAGTAAAACTATTAGAACAGATAGTGTAATGAGATGCATGTACATGTGCATGAGTGTGTTTGTGCATGCAGGAGAGAGTGGCAACAGTTAGGATGAGACTTAAAGAGGTTTTACCAATTGTAAAGCAGCTGAACATTTTTTCTAGAGCTGAAGACAGTTCCATGTAGCTGCTATAGGTTTTGAGATCAACTTTCCGGAGGTAGGGAGCACCATCCATACTGACTTTGACATACAGACACCCTAGTCCCAGCTTGGCTTCTGAGTCATCGTCATTCTTTGAAGAATGAGAAGACATGGTATTCTTCCGGAAAGAGCGAATTGGTGGCCATCCCACAACTTGTGCCCTGTCAGTAAAACACAGTCAAATACAAGAGATATAGAGCCTGTTGTGGCTTTCTTTGTAAGTTTCTCTAAGAAAAAATCTCAAACAGACTTTCTTCATGATTAATGTAAATATAAATTGTCAAAACAACTAAGAGATGCAATTTCCTTGCTGAAAGCCCCTGGAGTAAAAATTTCAAATAGTAATAGCACATGGTTAAAAGTGGAAAATCAAGAAATAGCGAAGTCGAGGGACTCAATTTGAACAGTCAGGGTTCCAAAGAAAGAGCACACTCAACAACGAACCATCTAACATAACAAGTGGATAAAAAACGAGAAACAGCACAGCTAAGGGATTCAATTTGAACCGTTAGGATGCCAAAGAAAGAGCACACTCAACAACAAACAAAGTAATACAAATACAGACAGAAAACCCAATTCCAAGTACAGACCAACTTAGGAACAATACTTGTAGGCTCCTTTAATAAGAAGAAAAAACTAAAACAAATTCTTTTAAGTTTTCACCAGCAGGTTGTCGCTTGTGAAAAGTTCAACTATTCAGCCTATTGGAGTTAGTTTAAATGAAAAAAAAAGGGATAACACAGAGCTGAAAAGCATATGTTCTTCTTCGTTTTTAACAGGATTTTCTCAGTAAGCAAAACATATACTTAAAACGCCCCAAGCAAACAAAAAAGTAAATACGAAAAAACAGTCCACAAGAAAAATTAAATTAAAAAAAAAACTACTAACTTTGAAGAAGAACCAATCCCATGAGACTTCTTCTCCTGCACCACCACCACCGGCTTTGGCGACTGAGCAGCAGCAGCAGTACCGCCACCACTCTCTTTCACAGCCGGACCACCCAAACCCGAATCCGAACCGACAAGAACCTTATTATTATTGTTCCCACTTCTTGGAGAAAACAGCCCACCAGTAATAGCTTCAGATCCACTTCCAGAGAAGACCCACTTGCCATCAATGGCATCAGAGAAACCCCTTTTAGCCCCTGAACCTACAAAGCTCTTCAGTGACAAATTTAGTGCGTTCCCATTTTTGTTATTATCGCTCTCTCTTTCCGGTGACTCTGACCCGGGTAACCCGAGTCTCAACTCGGTTGCTTTCAGGTTTAAACCAGACTTTTCCATTAAATTATTAGTATCTTCTGATGACAAGCCCATGTAATCAAGCATGCTCTACTAACTTAAACATCAAAACCACTTCAACACCCAAGAAAGTTTCAAACAACGTTTGAACTTGAAAAGAATATGAAGAAAAAAGGAGGTTTTTTTTTGTACAGTGTTATGAACCGAGAGAAGCTGGTACACTCAGTAAAAGAAGGAGATGTTTAGATGATGGTGAAGCAAATCAGGAAAGTATCTTTGGTCTATTGGGCACACCCTTTTGTTTCTATATATCGCCACTCTCTCTCCCTCGCCGCTGTAAAGTCTGTAACTAAGATGACGAAATAAAATGCATTTAAGAATATTGTCAAAGTTACAATGAGCAATGCCACTGATTTTCTTTTCTTGGATAATAACATCTGTATCCCTATAATTTTATGTTTTCTCAAATAAAAGTAATTTATTTATTCATATCAAATAAATGTTTTTGTTCTACTTTCTTTTCAGTTTTACAAGAAAATAAATGAAACCTCTTCCTAGTCCATTAGTCCCATGTGAGAGGAGTTGAATTCCATAACTCGTGTAACACTTTAATGAATCTTGTCAAATTTAATTGGAGACTTATTTGAACTAAGTTAAACAATATATCATTTATTTTAAATTTATTAAAAGATTAGGGACTTAAATGATATTAACCAATATCATGTTACAGTTGTTCTTTACTTGTATCATTATGGATATCTTTTTGTGGGCAACCACTCCGACAAGCCACAGAAAGTCACCCGGCAAACTTTCCGATTCTACCCTTTTCTTTTAAGTCTTTAGAAGCTAAAATGCGCGGAGCACATGCTGACATGGCAAAAGAGTGCTAAGATGCGCACAACACAGTGTTTGGGAGAAAGAGGAATACAATTACGAAATCGCGGAAAACGAAAGGACGACATATGTCGTTCCAGAGTCCAAATTTTCTCGGATTTTGAAGACAGAAAATCGCTGCGAAAAACCAATCGTTTAAAGATGTTTTGGCCGATCTGGTGTTCGTATTACCGGAAAATAAAGTGAGGACGATTTCGAAGAAAGCTGACACCATCCACACACACACACCCCCCCATCAACAAAAGAAAATAAAAACGGCAGTTTAAAAGACCGCCGAAACCTGAAAAGAAATCTTTGTCTCTGTACACTCGATTGAGAAGTGTCTTTCTGTTGTTTCATGTTCTCATTTCATAAACAGCATCGGAATTCAAACTCAGGCGATAACTTATGCAATCTTTGAAGCTTTAGCGACGCAGTTTTGCTTTTCCATAGCCTGTGATAGAGATATATGAATATGAACAGAAGATCGTTAAATATTACGGTATTGAATTAGGTTTACTGTTCGTAGAACTGTGTATACAATAATTGCTCCAATGCTATGAGTTTGCACGGTTTAAAAGAAGTGCACGCAGAGAGATGGGTTGGTGGGGGACAAGACGGCGTTATGTTTTAGAGTGGACGGCATCCCGTAACATGTTACTGCCCAAGCCCACATGCAACTAAGATACTTAACTGTCTCTAATTAATTATTTTTAATCCTCTATGCACTCGTGATTAACGATTAATTTGAAGGACTGCGGCTATTTAATTAGTTAATAAATGGAGAAATGCTATGCTTGTAAATAAAGTATTGGTGGAGAGCAGAGTGGGGAGTACGAGTCACAAGGCAACACAACTAACAAGGTAGTGGAGTAGAGTAGAATTCGCAATGGTGTCTGTCTTGTCTTGGTGACATGATCGGCCCGGGCTTCAATTCAACTTGTCAATGTTTAGGCAAATTTTTCGGAGGAAGCAAACTTTCGTTTTCATTGGCCAACAAATACCAGACTTTCTTGAACTTCACCCTCTTTTTGTCAACATTTTTAAGCTTGAATTGATCCGCTAATATTTAAGATTAAAATCCATAATTTTCAAAGGATTTATAGGTTTACGACAATAATTACATTAGAACGGCAGGATTCCTTCTTGTCTTTTACATGAATAAAGCTTTTAAACTTTTGACAAAACGGGAAGGCTCGTATGCAACATATATCCCCATGATGTCCATGCAAGTGCATGCATGGGTGCAAGTCAGAAGAACTCAGAACTTGGAAAACATATACATATGTAAACTTGCTTGCTAATTAGCTAGAGCTTCTAATTGCTTACAGGGACTAATGATTTACATGCGATGCATAAATGATATATCAACATCCAAGGGTAAGGTAATCAGCCAATCAACCATTCCACATTGTTAAATGTTGGGGAAGGAATCAGAATTCAGAGACAGGCGTACATATTTATCAGAATGATAAAAGAGAGAAGAGAAAAGAATCTTCACAGAGAACGCGAGGACCCACAACCCACGAAAATTAAAGGAAGGAAGAGAAGAAAAGAGAAGATTATATACATGTGCATGCAATGCATGGGTCCTACTCGTCTCTATCTAGCTAGCCAGCAAGGAGCTATCTGCTATCGGTAATATCGATCATCGTCATCGAGCAGTGTGGAGTCATGTGGCCACTAACTCACTAGTCACTCCACTCATCTCTTAAACAAATTAATAGCCAGCTCCAGTCTGCGTCTGGGTCTCTTTAATTTCCCTTTCAGTACTAACTATTCTTAGCTTTATCATTTGCTTTGTTTTTGGTTTGGCAAAGTTCAACTTCAACTAGATGTCTTAATCCGAAACCCATATATATTTGACATGGTGGGTGGCCTTGGCATTAATTCGTTTATGTCTGTGTATGAATTATATAAGTGGGTCATGATCTCTTCTCTGTTTTGCACTTTTTGTTACAGTGATTGATCGATCCCACGTATTTAGCAGGATATATAATGGATTAATCGGGATAAGCTAAAGCAAGTAATGCTTTTAATATTAACCTCCACTAACATGTCATCCGGATTCTCTAATCCTTCCATTTCATTTCTCTTCAACCAGCAGGAGCTAAAAGGGTATCCCATTTCTCAATAATGGCTGTCCCAGTCACAGGAAACTCGAATTAATTCTTACTTCCATGTACTGTTTAATGTATATTCCTGATCAAGTGGTGTCCCATAATGTTTTCTTGACCTCTAAAAATCTTAATATTCGAAGCCCTTAATTAAACGGCATACAATATAGAAAGAAAAGTAGTTAATTAGTTGGCATTAACATCAAAACCCTCAAAGACCTTCATAGTTTCTTAGAAATAATAATTGATACGTACCAAACAGGGCATTATTAGATGAGATACACGGGAGGTATCGTTGCCAAGTCTGGAATGAAATTGGTTGTCATGATCGAACCAAAGACTTTGTGGTAAGTTGGAGGAGACAGCATGAATCTTGAAAACAGAAGGCCCTGGCCCCATGCAGGATTTGATTTAACAAAGGGAGAATCGCCAACCCAACCTTTTCATCTTTTATTTTTTATAGTCCCAACCGGATCATGGTACACGTATCCTGGATGAAATCTTGGATATCATGTCAAATATTATTAATGTAATAAAATTATTTAATAAATAAAATAAAAATATATTAAATTTTTATTAAATTTTTTTTACTTATTATTAATAATTTTTTTATTTTATTAAATTAATAATCTTATCATATCAATAATATTAATATAATATCATCGTCTCTTCTAAAATTTTTTTCTTCATCTCCTTTGCTTCAATAATACCACATCTACACATAGTTGCTACACTGGATACACACACATACACACACCGTTGATTTGATTTTATCGCCTGCTTAGGCTAGGGCACGCATGCATGGATCCCACCATGCACCAAAATATTTTATATGTGTGTGCACACACACGAAGATGCTATACTAGCTTGCTGGAAATCAAAATCCACTTCGAGTTTGACATTGTAATTGTAGATATAAGATATGCTTTTCTCTTTCTATATATGCACATTCTATCACGAGTCAAATCTCCAAGTTGGGTAATATCCCTCAATATTTGAGTACTGAAAACTATTCAAAGCATCTGTTTTGACCAGAAATGAATTGCAAGACTATAATTTTGAGGTTGGGTTGAAACTTAGATGTTATAAGTAAGTGGTTTATAAATATTTATTGTCAAATAAAAATAAGAATTGTCAAATAATTCTCAAGACAGCAAGGGCAAACAAGGTTAGATAATGGAATTAAAACTGAGCCCGAAACATCATTCAATCGATCGAAGCCGCATACGAAGCTCCATACAATAAAAACCATATATACATATAAACTTATATGCGAAGCTTTGGAACCATCTCATGCATGCATTGATCATTAGCTACCCATCTTCCAAGAAGGATTGCAATTTGGACTTCTCTACATTATGTTATTATAAAGAAAAATCCTGTGTTATCACCCTCTTGAACGTATAGTACTGCTAAGAATTTTTGAAAACAATACACCAATGCCCTGAAATTTCTCTTATTCCAAGACATGCAAGAAAAAGATTTAGTGGAATTTCTGTACACAATTACTCGATCGTGATCGCATGACTGACTTGTCACGTGTTCAAATCAACGGCCTTTCGTACCTACTGCCAATCACTAAAGCAGTGGATCTCCAAAATCCTTCAAGACAAAGGTTCAAGCTTAGTTAGATCGAGAACAGCTATGTGTAAACTACATAGTGGGTATCTTGCGGAAAAGCCTACAAGTTTTATCGTACTCCAATTTGCTTCAAATAATAATATCAATGGGTCCCTCTCCATATTTACATGAATTATTGAAGCTACGGGGGGCCTGAACCTTACTTTATGTAGCAGCAATCAACTTATAAATCGATGGAAATTTGAAGTTGACAAGTTCTGTCAACCTGAAAACTTGAAACGATCGAGGGATTTTTGTAAAACCTACTGACAGCTAACCCATGCATCACCTCCACTGTACCAATATTTCGTGAATTAGTTTCCAAGTGAGTACCGTTAATTTTGCCACTTGAAACGTTAAAAATTAGCTTCACTACACGCCTTGCGATGGTTCAATTTTGAATGAATTCAGAAGATAGCGAGAAAGTCTACCACTGTTTTCCTGAAAAGGGTAGTGTCCCATTCTCCAGCGCACGAGCTAAGAAGTAAGCAACGTTGATAAGTGGGGGTTGGTTTTCTTGGGCAGCTTGCAGTATGTGACATACTGATGTGACATCAAAAGGCATGTAAGAATTTCTGAAATTTCAATCTTCTCATGATAAAATCCACCCTTGTGTTCACTCTGCACATATTGGAAGACTTGTAGCAACTAATCACTTTGAAGAATGGCAGCTTTTTTAAGTGCTTGCCATTGAAAAACAAGGTGGGATTTGACTCTGCAACCATAACTGTTTCACCTAAAAGCGAAATTATTATTATCAACTAGACTTATGCACAAAAAAACATACAAGAATACCCTAGAAAGATATGTAACAAACGAACCTATATATCTTACAGCTGATATATAATTGCAGAAGAAGAGAAATCAAACTCAAATATTTATCAGCCATGTATCTGTAGCGAGGACAGCAAGTGCTAACTAGAATGTAGAGTCTAGCAAAGATAAGATTTGGTTGTTGATACACAGCTTAAGGCAAGTCATTTCAGATTAAAGAAAACTTTAACTTTTGAAGGAGAGCTTTAGCTTTACAACAGGATGGAATTATGTTTTATTTGGATATAATTCGGATTGCTGAGTGATGAGGTGTGGCTCACACTGATTTGACATGTGAGGGTCATTTCTTCCTACTAATTATTTGCCTTGTTCGATGCTTGTCAACTCAATAACCATGCGCAGCTTGTGGTGACTCGTGTAGAAAAGTCTACGTTAAGGTAACTAATATATTTGTTTATGCAATTACATTTGTAGAAATAATTAGATAATTCAACCCTATCATATTTCGTCAAGGGTAAAAAGAATAATAGGTGCAATCTTCAAATATGAAAATGATATCCCGGAAGCCGCAGCTCGAGCATTGGACCCCTAGTCTAGTTATTAAACCCTCTAATTAGGTGGAGTTTTTAAAAGGCGTAGTTAGATTGATTTACCAATTTTTAAAATATAATTTTATTAAATTTAATATTAAATTAAAAAATAACTAATAATATATAATTTAAATTTTATTTTTAATTAAAATTTTAAAACTCTTTTAATCAATTTCGTGTCTCTCAATTATTATTTGAATTACCATAATATCTAGTTGGTGTCACACCGTCAATAATCTATGACTTGGCATGTTTAGGATGGCCTCGTAAACTCGTGCATACCAAATAGTATGTGTGGTCGAAAGTGAAACAAAGTTTGAATTCCACGCCTACATATGTAATAAAATTAGAAAGAATGAAAACTCTCTTCAACGCAAGAAGCCAAATGTCATGCCCTAATCACGTACAGAATTTCAAAGAAACAATTTGTGTACATGAACAGCACATCACACGCCCATTGGATTGGGATGGAAGATTATTTGCTGAGAAAGTCTCCACACATAAAGTTAAGTACATGTACAACTTTCTTGTATAGACATCTATAACAAGCCTAATTGCTAAAAATATCCAAAAACACTGTAACCTTAGCATCATCTTGAACAGCCATATATGTATGGGCCATCAACCATGGATGATCCAACTCGAGCACAAAATTAGTAATATAATGTTGGAGAACCTGAGAAGATATTGGAAGGATTTTGGGAAAAGTTGGAATGGATCGGATTTTGATTTGGTTAGTAGACAGGATATATATCAAGATTACTAGACAGGATATACATCAACAGCATTCGTTACAATAAAATTTGGCAAAATGAAATACTTATTCTCCTAAAGTTATAGGTTAAAAAATAGTCTGAATAAGTAGAAGATCTTGCCATGTTGCGAATTTCTCCCGTGGCTTCTTATCTTCAGAATCAATCTTTTCCCAGGCATTGAACGGTAATGGTTTAGCATTTCTATTGTCCAGTTATTGCAAAAGTGCCTCTCTCACAGGCTTCGGCAATTTGGATGAGGATGCTAATATTCCATGTTCTACTCTTCTGACGTGTAGCAGTTCAATCACAACGCTCATAATCTTTACTCCAACTATAGTATTTAAATTAATTCTAGCATTAGATTGCAAAGCAATACTTTTTAACATCGGAAAGGTTGAAGATCAACTTTTATCTTTTAAATTAAATTAAAACAAGTAACCATCTATCTAGGAGATGGAGGTGGCCTACAACTTCCTTAGTACAGTAGAGGTTTGTAGCGATCATCCTTGTTAGTCTTAGCATGTTTTAAAAATTAAAATTGGTGAATTAAAATTTAATAGAATAATTTAAAATAAAAGAACGTGATTTTGAACATTTTGACAGAATTTTTTTTATAACATAAGTACTACAAATTTAAATTTATAAATTTTAAATTTTTATAATACTCAATATTATTTATTAAATTTTAAATTACTATCACAACAAATTTCTCATATTAAAATTTAATATATTATTTTAACTAAATTTGTACAATATTCAATTTACTTATAATATTATGACAAATATGATATATACAGTAAAATATTATTCTAAAATCTGTCCAACAAAAATATTATATTTTTTTTTCATGTTCACATATTTTCTACTTCTTTCAAAGAATTTAAAAAGTAAAGAGTGAGCAAAACTCCTGTAAATATTCACATATAACTAAAAAATTTTAAAAAAATTAAAATAATTATACTTTCAATTATTCATATTATAAATAAGTATAAATAATAAAAAAAATAATAATATAATTTAACTATCATTATGTGTAATGCATAGTTTTAAAATACTATTTTTAGGAACTTTCAACAAAGAAATGTATAGTTTATGTATTTTAAGAGTTTTATACTCATAAATCGTCATTTTTGATTTTAAGTTTATGAGCTTTTATTTTAAAACTGAAATCAGGTCCATAATTACCAGTGTTAAAAAAAAGACTATATATTATTTTATAATCTAATTACATGTAGTAATAATAAAATAATTTATTTATATTATTTCACAATATTTCAAACATCATAAGCATAATTTGACAATAATAATATTACTAAATTATTGAAGAATTTATATAAAATAGGATAGAATAGTAATTATGTCATTAAAATATAATTTTTTTTATAACAATTTAATATAAAATTCTACAATTTAATTTTTTTTAAATTTTAAAATACTCAATTTTATATGAATTATCTACTTAGATTAAAAAAAAAAATCAACACTTTTATGGCTTCTACATTTTATCTTGCCTCTTTCTATCACCACCTAATATTATTTTATAAAATCAATGCATAATCATTAAAACGAACTAATAATTTATATTATTTATAAATAAGTCACTAACTTAAAATCAAACTAACTAATATTTAATCTAGAAAATTTTAAAATTTTGAATCTCTAAAATAAAAATTAATAATAATAATAAATTATTAAAAAAATTTAAAATATAAATAATTATAAAATACCTCAAAAATATTTACACTTCAAGCTTAAAATTTTTAGAATTTATAATCTTACCTAAATTATAAAATTTTTTATTACAATCCAAAATCTCTAATTATTTGCACATAAAACTCCTAATTTATAAAATAAGATAAAATTTTTATAATTTTTATATTTTCGTCTCTAATCAAAATTTTATAAATTTTTATTTAATTTTTAATAATTTTTAAATTTTTTTTTGATCAAATTATCAAATTCAACCTAAAATTTATTAATATAAAATTCAAAAATTTAAAATAGTTATAATCTTAACTATTAAACTACTAAAATAAAATCTATCTATTTTTTTTTAATTTTTAATAATTTTTACATTAAATATAAATATTTTTCTTCTCAAAATAAATAAAAAGGGAAATATTACCTTAAATTTATTATTTTCCTCTCTATTTTCCTTCTCCTTTTTTATCATCATTTCTTTCTTTTTCTCTTTTTCTCTCCTTTTTTCTTTTCCTTTTTTTTTTTTCTTTATTCTTTCTCCCATGGCTTCTACAACTTTTCACTAAATTCTTACTTCACTCCACACTTATTCATATACCTATATATACTAAAGTAAATGGACCAAAAACAAAATTTTGGATTAAAGAAATTAGAAAGTTTTGGGCCTAAAATTTATTATTTAATGGTCTAACTCTAAGATTCATTAGCCCTTTCAAAGTATTAGAGTGAATTGGTGAAGTGACTTATAAATTAACATTATCAACCTAGTCATCGAATAATCTTGATGTTTTTCATGTTTTGATGTTTAAAAAGTACTAACCAAATCCTTCTCATATCTTGGAATAAAAAAATCTTGCCATAACTAAGAATGTCTCATATGAATAAAAATTCGATTCAGATTATTGATCGTAAAGAATAAGTACTTCACAAGAAAATTATCCCATTAGTAAAAGTCTTGTGGCAATATCATGAAAAAGAAAAAGCCACTTGGGAGTTTAAATTTAAACTGTAAAAAATATATCGTCATTTATTCTAAAACTAAAGGTATGCTTATTAAAATTTTGAGGATGAAATTTTTTTAAGGAATAAGGATTGTAATACTTAAATTCATTAGCCCATTAAACAACAAAATTTTAGGCTCAAAACATTTTAGTTTCTTTAACCCAAATTTTTATTTTTGACCCATTTACTTTAGTATATATAGGTGGATGAATAAGTGTAAAGTAAAGTGAGAATTTGATAAAAAGTTGTAGAAGTGATGGAAGAAAGATGAAGGAAAAGAAAAAGGAATGAGAGAAAGAGAAAGCAAGGAGGAGAAAAAAAAAGAAGAAAGAGAAGTAAAATACAGAGAAATATAAAAAAATTCAAGATAACATTTCTCTTTTTTATTTTAAGAAGAAAAATATATATATTTAGTGTAAAAATTGTTAAAAATTAAAGAAAATAAATAAAATTTATTTTAATAATTTAATAATTAAATTATACTTATTTTAAATTCTTGAATTACAAATTAATAAGTTGTAGGTTGAATTTGATAATTTGATTGAAAAAATTATTAAAAATTATTAAAAATTAAATAAAAATTTGTAAAATTTTGATTGAGAATGAAAATACAAAATTGCAAAAATTTTATCTTATTTTGTAAATTAAAAATTTTATGTGCAAATAATTAGAAATTATGGATTGTAATAAAAATTCTTATATTTTAAGGTAAGATTATAAATTCTAAAAACTTTGAGTTTAAAGGATAAATATTTTTAAAATATTTTTGTAATTATTCATTCTTTAAAAGTTTTTTTGTAATTTGTCATTATTAATAATTTTTATTTTAGAAGTTCGAAATTTTAAAATTTTCTAAATCAAATCTTAGTTTAATTTTAGGTTAGGGATTTATTTATAAGCCGTACAAATTATTAATTCATTTTAATAATTATGTATTAATTTTGTAAAATGATATTAAGTAGTGATAGGAAAAAGTAAGAAAAAGCAAAAAAAATATATATATATATATAAATAATTGAGTATTTTAGAGTTTTAAAAAAAATAAAATTTTATATTAAATTATTATAAAAAAAATTATATTTCAATGACATAATTACTATTTTGTCTTATACTGTATAAATTTTTCAAAAATTTAACAATGTTATTATTATTAAATTATACTTATGATGTTTGAAATATTATGAAATGACATAAATAAATTATTTTATTATTACTATGTACAATTGTGTTATGAAATAGTGTATAACTTTTTGTTTAACATTGATGATTATGAATTTAATTTCAATCTCATAATGAAAACTCATAAATTTGAAATCATAAGCGATGATCTTTGAGTATAAAACTCCTAAAATACACAAGTTACACATTTATTGTATGGCAGTCTTTATAAATAATGTCTCAAAATTATGCATTATATATAGTGATAACTAAATTATTTTATTATTATTATTTATACTTATTTATATTTATTTACGTTTATTTATAGTATGAATAATTAAAAACATAATTATTTTCATTTTTTAAAAATCCCTCGATTATATGTAAATATCTATAGGACTTTCATTCATTCCATACTTTTCAAGATCTTTTAGAGAAGTAAAAAATAGGTGAACATAAAAAAAACCTAATCTTTTTGTTAGATATATTTTAAAAAAATATTTTACTATATATATCATATTTGTCAGAATATTGTAAGTAAATTAAAAATTGTACATGTTTAATTAAAATAATATATTATGAGTTTATTATGATGATGATTTAAAATTTCATAAAAAATATTAAAAATATTATAAAAATTTAAAATTTATAAATTTACATTTGTAGTGCCCATGTTATAAAAAAAACTCTATCAAAATATCTATAATTACATTCCTTTAATTTAAATTATTTTATTAAACTTTAATTCATGAACTCTAATTTTGAAGGTGTGACAAGTCCTCTTTTTAACCACCCACAAACATATAAACCATTCTCAATTAGTGAAGGATCGCCTGAACTATTACTTAGAACTTTAACACTTGGAACCACACCTAGAAGGGATGCCACAAGATGGTTAGCAAACTTTTTGGTTTCTGATTGCAGGGGCCTGGAATCGAAACAAGCAGTGCAACCATTAAGAAACAGGTGACAAAGGGCTTTGAAGACTACATATGTTTCAATGCTGTTGACGCAATTGATAGATATATTTGGAAAACTCAACTTTAAGAAACTCTGAATATGAAAAGTAATACATACGCTTTCTACATGAAAAATCCAAATCATGAAGAGTTTGCACTGCCACACTAATGTTATTTAACTCATTAAGTCAGTATTGAATGCAATATATTTTATCAAATTTTGTAATTAATTGTATATCTCGAATAGAAACTTCCTAAGGCAATAGTAATAATTTCCTAAGGCAATGGCACATCTACTCTATGCTTTCATTACCTTTCTGATGATCAAAAGGGTAAACCATTGGTACGTAGTGATCTGTAACCAATGCTCTTTAGCACTATCCTGGAAATAGAAAGCTAATTATTTTTATTGTAAAATTTAAACTTAATTATTATAAAAAAATAAATTAATTATAATTAAAATTAAAATTATCATAAAAAATAAAAAAAATTAAATATTTATAAATATTTATTCATGTCCATAACTCACAAATAAGTATACTAAATCTATTGCATTATGAAATATATTAAATCCATCCCATGAGAGTTGAATACTAAGATCTGCAAGTTTCTATTCCTACTTTTGAGATGATAATGCAAGTGAAATTATACTCAAACATCCCAAGTGAAAATGTCTCTGGAACCATAATTAGTATTGCCTTTTTATCTGAGAACAGTAATAGAATGCAGCTACAGAAGCAAACTAGTACCAGAACAAACTACCACCAAAGCACAAATCTTAGGAAAATTCGGAACAGCTTTTCAAAGCAGTCTTGCAGTCAGTCTTAGAATGTCCTAACTACAAAACCCAATGGGTTTTGCTTTTACACGTCACTTTCTCAGAAGCAAAGACAACCGATATAAGTAAGCAATACAAATTCAAATTATAACTACTTATACAACATATCGATAGGTGATATAAGTAAGCAATGCAAATTCAAATTATTACTTATACAACATATCGATAGGTGACATAACGACCAGCAGTTTCACTTGGCCGTATAATCTTAACAACTTGCCCACGCTTCAGCCCGTAATATCTTGCAATTGGATCAGTCACTTGAATACGAGGCAACTGAAATCCAACCATTCCAATAACACATCAATGCACATACAAAACAAATATGCCAAACCTCTAGAAATAACAGGGATGTCAACTGACTACAGTTGTTCACACAATATTAGAAAACATTAAGCAAAATCTAAACAAATATGCCATCAACAGACATGTCCACAAGGTATATCTGTGAAAACTAACCATGTAAGAAAGGTAAAGAGCTCTCAGGACGTAATGCAATAGGGCATATTTCTTTTGCAAGTGTCATGCACATCATAATGAACCCTGTTAACTTATTTCTATAAATCAAAATCAGTTCTCACTAGTTAACATTCAAACAGCTTTGTAAAGAACATAACTCACTTTTTCTGATTTTACCTAACATCAGCTCAGGACAAAAACTCAATGAGCTTATTTAATCAGGAACACGCTTATGTAGAACTAGACCACAATATGAAGCATAAGCTAAGGCAAAGAAAATGTTTATTTAGGAGTGACCTTAAGACTTTCAGTTAAGCATTGTATCTATCCATAAGCACAAAGTAAGACAAATCTTCAATTTGAAGCACCTCTCAGTCTTGCATTGCACATATGTTCATATGCATCTACAATCTAAAATATGTACCCTAAAATTGTCTCTGTCTCTCCTTGAAATTTGAAAAAGGACCAAGCACCTGGAGTAAATATTCATCACATGTATGCACTGAACTCCATGGTTAGAAATTAAAAAGGAAGCTCTTATCTGGAAGAGTATCACTCTTGATAATGAAAAGCACAACTTGTCCAATACAGAGAATTTGCTAATTTTCAAGTACTGAGGAAGAAGCCTAGAGTTATGATATGTTTATCACTCCACATCATTTCATGCAGATTTCAGACAATTTGTGTAGCGCCTAACCATTTTTTATTTTAGATGATACTTAAACAAGTTACATGACACCAGAGCATGCAAGGTACACCTTGAACAGGCTGAAACTATTAAGATTCTCGTCACTGACCTGTGTTTCCTTCACCGTATACCTTTTCAACAAAGTCTTCTTCTCTTCGTTTGTAAGCACTTGATGCTCAGGAACAAGAACATGGTCTTTGATATTGACTAAAAGTTCTGCCTCCTGTATCAATGTGGAGAAGAAAATGGAAAAGAAAAAATTAATATCCTTCTTTAAGTTCACAAAAGTAATGCATTACTGTTTTTGCATACCATGACCAAGAAAATAAATATGAAAAATCTTCTAATAAAGAAGCAATTAAAAATTTTCCACAAAAAGCAAAGAGATCTAATTGCAACCATGCAACCCTATAGCATTCATCTAATGCAACATTCTGAAACCAAGCAAGCACTATTCCCAATGATACTTAAGCAGTTCGAAAATGGATCACAAGCATTTAAAACGTCTCCCAACTTAATCCTTGTTGTCATTCATGTCCAAACAAAGTCTTCAGACCAAGTAAAACAATATAAATAAGTTTTATATACATAGCTTAGTGCTTTAACCACAGAGCTACTAGAAGGGGCCAGAATTACATAGATAATTGTACAAAACATTGAATTCAGCAGATAATAGTAGCTACCCCAGCTAACCAGGGTCTCCAGATGTAGGATGAAAATTGCCCATTGCTTAGAATTCAAAAATTAAGATTTTGTATGTATATTTCATAAAAACAAATACATTTACCTGGAATACCTCCAGGTGGAATTTTGCAGATATCTCATTTATACATGTCCGGGCAAAGGGAGTCAGATTTTGTTGAACCACCAATATTGCTCTGAAAACATTCTCTGATTTCATACGATTAGTATAAGTCTTCATTGTCTTAACCCCAACTTTTTGTTCATCTGGAAAGAAAACATAGATCTGGCACACCAAAAACTAATAAGTGCTAAAGAAAGTACAAAGGTAGCATGCTTCAACAGTCAACACAATCATAAATATTTGGAAGTCAACAAGAAACAAATGCTCTAGTTCAACTTAACTTTAAGATTCAGGTGAATTACGAAATATGTTATCTCAATTAAAATGGAAATGCACATAACAGAATAAGCAACTTAAAAAAGGGGGAAAAACAGAAGAAAGAGAAGAAAACCCTTTGAATGACAGATGATTCAGAGTGCAGAGTTTATATTCAGCATATTCATCTCTCAAGGGTAAAAATACTGCACAGTTTAACATTAAAGCAAACCAAATTGAAAAAAAAGAAAATTAGTCACTTGGCCATATTTATAGCTTTTTGGAAGGCCATAAATGGCATTAATTCCTAATGCAAATCAGCTCACAAAATTCTATTTTAGTCAGAAATTTTTGCTATTGGCACTCATAAAGAAGTTTTTCCACATAAATATATCACATATATAGGAGTCCAAATGACCAAAGCTCTTATCTGAATTTTCACACTCGTACAGACATAAAAATCCATTCAGCAAGCTTGACTTGCAGTTAACAACTTACAGTCCTCAAGAATTTGGCTTGATAATTTTATAAGACTATCAACATACATACCACACATATGCTCTTATATAAAATTTGTATTACATATATCACATAAAACACAAAAATAATTATTGTATATTTACTAAAGACTATTTCAATAATTATTTAGTCATATTGAGATGACAAGGTTGTGATCAAGTTTTTAGAAATCCTCCCGAACCAAGCTTTGTCCTTTGTAGCTCAATTGTGCTCGAGCCAAATCTTTTTTTCTGCTTCAACTATCAAAACAGCACTTCTACTGCATAACGAACCTCGAAACAAATATAAAAGATATTTATCTACGAAAACAATGAGATGGATACCTGATCAGAGCTATTATTTCGCATCGCTTTACTGATAACTAGGTCCTCTCTTTTCATGTTCTCACCATATTTTGAGATGAACTGTTCTTTGGTCATATTGATCTCAAAATCAACAACAAGATAACCTCTATCTTTCAGCATCTGCATGACTGTCTTTTGGATTCTGAAAAGCCTTTTAATTTCTTCATCGGATAGAGTCATCTTTACACTAATAATAAGATCAAAAATAGAAATTCTCAATCAAATAGATAAAAATAAATAAATAAATAAGGTTTTTTTCCCCTCATTTAACAAAACTAAATAAGTAGGCAAATAAAGTTTGAACTATTTAAACTCATAAACAGAAATTTCAATAAATATCAACATCAACCAAAATCAAAATATACTACCAACTAAACCCTAACGGAGCCTAATGAATCACAGCTTTTTCATTATCAGATACAAAGGGTGAGTTTGCATAAAATGAAGATTAACACGCGTAATCGAATATTAAAAACGTATGATAAGAATTAAACCAAAAATGCGCGAATAAAATCATAGAATACTCCGAAATCAGATTTGATAACTTTTTTAAGAACCCCATAAAACGCTAATTATGGTTCGTTTGGTTGCTGGGAACTGAAAGAGGAGACCCTGACATTTTGTAGCTTTCAAATTTTACTTTCAAGTCTTCAAATTCCTTATTACACGAAGCTCAACACTCAAACTAAAACCCTAAAATCTATAACTTTATGTCTATGGGAGAGATAGATCGCGGTACCGATGCACAAAACGAAGGACAAGACTGTAATGGAAACCCTAGCAAGCAGTCTTGTTTCTCCTCTCTCTCTCTCTCTCTCTGCTTTAGAGCTTCGGTAGAGCCAGAGATTTGCTGGTTCGTATTGCTCGAAGGCAGCTAAAGTAACATTGAAGCGCCGGCCGCGCTGTAAAGAGGGAATTTTTCCGTTTTTACCTATTTGCCCCTAATTGGTTTGTATCCCAGAAGTAAAAGGCTATGGTAGGAGAACATTATTGTTAAGGGTTGTTGCCCTTAATTGCTTGGCCCAATAACATTATAAGAAATATAATTAATTATACGTTAAAATTATAAATATTTTTGAGAGATAGCAGAAAAATGACTTGCAAATTTAATAAAAATACTAAAATTATCCTTTTCAATTTTACTGAGATCTGTTAATGACGTGACGTCAGTAGTGGGGGTATTTTGGTCACACCCAATACAATTTGCGATAGAATTATGAAAAAATTTTATAAAGTGCTATTTAACGTGGAGGAATTGCCATGCTGCTTTTTTCGTGAAGAAGCCCCAAGAATATCCAGAATCCGTAAATACAGCCGGTACTAAGAGAGCTTTTCTAAAGCAGAATCTTGTGGGAGTTCGGATTCGTGAGTGGATTTTCCAACACTGGTTAGATGAAGCTCAAGCAACTAGAAAGCTTGTTGGGCGACCTTCAGCAGTTCTCAAACCCAAAGGTATTGCTGACTTTCTATCACACACTTACAAACACTGACAGTTTAACGATAATGAGAACAATAATAATAGAATCAGTTGGCTGATTATTTGCATGATTGCAGGTGGAACTGGAGCAGTATCCGACCGGGCCTCACATCGCTTCTCGCATGCTTTATACTGTATCTCTCTCACTCTTTTTGCTTGAAACTTTACTTGGATCATACTTATGCATCATTTGCTTATCTGGGTCACTACATATAACTGAAGGGTTACTAATAGTTGTAAAAACTGAATACCGCTGGGAAAATTGTTAAGAGAAATTAATTGGTGATTGTTATAGTAATCCGTTTCCTATATTGACTTGCTATTCTGTGGCAAGCTGTGGTTGCAGTGCGTGTTTTATAACATTAGGGTTATTTATAAAGATTATATGTGATTATTTATGAGGATATTTGTTGGTTATTTGTTTTAAAATTAACCAGGCGGAGAATTCATTCGGGGATGTGAGCAATAAGGTAGTGGCGGATTTTGGTTGTGGGTGTGGTACATTAGGGGCTGCAGCTGCTCTCTTGGGTGCAGAGTGAGTCATGTTTTGATCTTTCGTTCAATTTGGCCTGTTTATTTGTCAAATTTTGATTTTCATGAAAGATGTTGTACTAACTCCCCTAAGTTAAGCTTTATTTCTCAATTACTTTGGGTAAGTTGTCATCTTTTGCCACTGACAAAATATTGATCTGAATGCTGAGTTGTTATTAAGGTTTTGATACGAATGGTTTTCTGTCTCCATTTCTTATTACTGATTTTTTCTTTTGGAACAGACAGGTTATTGCTATTGATATTGATCCTGAATCTCTTGATTTGGCATCCGAGAATGCAGAGGATCTCGAGGTACTGCTTTTCTCTTGATTTTGATAAGTTATATTTATAGCGTCAGTTGCCCTGGTATTTTCCAAGAATAAAATATAATCTCTGCAATTGTAATGATATATTCTGTTAAAGACAGTCCTTTGTGTAAATTGCTTTGAATGGGTAAACCAATCATTTGTCCTTGGGGATCAGACGTTAATCCTCTCATACCCACTAACTGGTGTATTTGAGATACATTTCCTCTAGCTCTCAAAAAAGACATTATATGGACTGGATTAAAGGGATCAGTCATCCTAAAATTAGGATTCATTTCTTGTCGCAAATATTCACTTGTAGCATACCATATCTCAATGGATTGGCTTAGTTTTTCTACTGCATGTACATGCCCATAATGATGGTGTTTTTCCAAAATAAACTTTGTTGTTCAGCATCTTCGACTAGCCATCGCTTAGAAGGTATCATTAAAAGATCATCAATGCCTAATGAAATAGATGTAGCAGGTTTTTCTCTCCCTTTTATTTTCTTCTCTTTTCTTTTCTTTTCTTTTTCTTTTTTGATAAAATACTGGTAGATCGCATTATAGATGATAATCAGAGCAGTTGCTGCTATGGTTGGGCAATTGATAGATTGTTGCTTCTTAATTGAACTTGCAGTTGGGCATAGATTTTGTTCAGTCTGACATCAGGAATCTAAAATTGAGAGGTAAAAATATCTAGACCCATGCACCTCTTTGCTTGAATAGATATTTGTCCTTAAAGGTGGATCTTTGTTGTAATTGACCCTTTTCTCTGAAACTGGGCTAATTGTGGTTAGTAGTCAGGAACATTTTAATTTCTAGCATCATGCTTTTATGTGCATTAATATGATTTTATTAGATACTAGGCACTTGTTATTTTGAAAACAATGAGGCTTCTCTGTTTGAAGTCTTGTGCAGATACAACATAAATTGTTCTTCTCTTAAATTGTCCAGTTTGTCTTCCTCTCTCAACTTAGCCTTCTCCATTTTATATCAAATTCTATGATCTGAAGGGAAATTGCATGTTTGGTTGTAATTATATTTTTTTTTATTGCATAGAACGAAGTTTGTTAGTGATGGGATGGATTGGCTTTGGAGATAGTCCTTTAGTTCATGTGTCAGAATTGCATGGGGTAAAATGGATTTCCAATTGCATAGGTTATTTTTGTGGAAATGATTTCATTGATATTTGTTTCTTCTTTGGGCTATTTGTTATTTGTCTTTGGAAATTGAGAATTATGTGCTTTACTGAACATCTAGTTATTTGTTAGGTCTTGTGGGGTTACTAAGATGTGCATGAAATTGTTGGTAAAAATGTAATTTTCCAAGTTAAATTTTAATGTTTTCCATTTACTTTGTTGTTGATATTTCTTTTTTGATTTACATGCTTGCATCATGATTATAGTCTGTTGTTTAGGGCAAATTGTTGATACTATTGTAATGAATCCTCCATTTGGAACACGGAAAAAGGGGGCTGACATGGATTTTCTGTGTGTGGCTTTAAAGGTGAATGCAGTGACTGAAATTTGATTATATAAATGGATCTATGTCCTGTTTCATATAATATTACATGTATTGGTTGTGTAATAGGTTGCATCTCAAGCAGTTTATTCCTTGCATAAGACCTCTACAAGAGATGTAAGTTTTCTCTTTGAAATATCTCACTATTAAAATGTTAACTTGTCACATATTACATAATAAGCTTTAGATACCTTGTGGACCAATGCGTACCTTGTGTGACATTGCACCATCTTTAGTGTTTTTGAAGGATTCTTATTTTAACTGACAATGAAGATTCATTTTTGCTCGGTACTGCAGCATGTGAAAAGGGCAGCATTGCGGGACTTAAATGCTAGTAGTGCTGAGGTTTTGTATGAGGTGGGTAGAGATGGCTTTGCTTGTAGTTCTATTTGTGACCCTATAAAATGTTGCCTGTTTACGGAATCCTATGCTTTATTTACTCACTAGAGTAGTTCCATGCTGTTGGGTTGCTGGTGAGCATAATTTGTGTTTTTATTTTGACTGCACTTGCCTTGAACCAGAAAATGATGCTGCTAGTTCAATTTTCCCTTAATTTAGCTTTCTCATTCCTTTTCATTTTGCTTCTTTTTCAGCTTCGATATGATGTTCCACAACTATACAAATTTCATAAGAAAAAGGAGGTGGATATTGCCGTGGATCTCTGGCGTTTTGTGCCCAAAAGAAATGAGGGTGTTTAACACTTATATCAGGATTCCGACGGAGTGTCATAGTGGATATACAAATGAAAGTACCCCACTTGTATGTCATAGAGCAATTGCAGAGAATATTCACAGCCTTTTTCTTTTTATTATATTTTCCCGCGTGGAAAGGATCTTTGTGGAACTTATATTTATCGATCTGCAGTCGTTTGGAAATAATGGATCTATAATAGAGCAATGGTTCCTTTCAGAACATTATCGTTTGAATATACTGGAGTTATGTCCTCAGTGGAGTGCAAATCAGTTTCGGGCATTCATATACTGGGAAATGCATGTGTCAGAATCTGTCTTACAAGATCATTTGTGTTGGGGCTTCCTATGAAGTGCACTAGAGAAGAATTCATTTGTCAAATTTGCTTTCTAGGGCACTCAATTCTTTGAGTCATTCAATTTCTGCTCTGAATATCTTCTTTTATCTAACTGGTATCAGGCTATATTTTGCGAGACTGAAAATAATAGTTTAAAAATGCCTCAAGAAAATTGTATTTCCATGTTGCCATTATGCAGAGAATAGATTTGAGATCCTCCTCTTTTCAACAAACAAAATCAGAAGTAGCGGATTATATCACAAATTAGAAAACTAAATAGATTTAATCACAACACAAAAAATCAGATAATTCTTACTCAAAATTCTTCCGTCCTTCGAATCTTTGTCACCAATATGCTGTCAAGGCTTCACCTAATATTCTTCAATGTTTCTGTTAGGCATGATTAGCTTCTGTCTCATGCTTCAGTTCCTGGTGCCGTGTCTTCATTTTTCTCCCCAAGGGTAAACCGAACAAACCTTCGAACTTTAATATTCTCCCCTATAGCAGCAACAGTTTGTTTGACTGAGTCTTTCACCAAAAGACTATCATTCTTAATAAAGGGCTGTTCTAAAAGAACAAGCTCTCCAAGCCTCTTTGAGACCCTTCCTTCAACAATTTTCTCCCTTATGTTCTCTGGTTTTGACAAAAGGTCTTCTCTCTGCATCTCAAGTTCCTTTTCCTTACTTGCGATATGCTCTGGAATGTCTTCAATGGATACAAATTGCACCTGCGGGCAGGCCACAACTTGCATTGCTAGATCATCAACCAACTCTTTGAATTTTTCACTCCTACCAACAAAGTCTGTCTCACAATTGACTTCAATTAGTACTCCGATTCGTGAGTCATGAATGTAGGTACCAATTCTGCCTTCTGCGGCAAGTCGGCTCGACTTTTTGTCAGCAGTCGAAAGACCTTTCTTCCTGAGGTACTCTTGTGCCTTCTCAAGATCTCCTCCAGTTTCTGAGAGCGCTTTTTTGCAGTCCATCATTCCCACACCTGTTTCCTCCCTTAGTTGTTTGACAAGAGCAGCAGAGACTGCCACTGCTGCTGGCCTGCAGTAGGAAGTTGGGCACATGTAACACTTACAACATATTCAAACTGTAGGCCACATTTCATATTTTGCAAGTGCTCACGCACTTAACATCCAACATATAAGTCATAGATTCTACCATAAGTTGGCTCTAGAGAGACCCATAGCACATACAGACTTCACTCCAACCCAATCACCTTGGCAAGATTCTAAGTTTTCTCCCTTTCAAGCATATAAAAATAAAAATAGAAGATGTAGAAATCTACAAGTGCCCCCAAAATCGGGGGTAAAATGACAACTATAATTATCAAATATATTGTGTGCAACTCTTATGAGAATAGTTGCAAAATGAAAATCAATAATGGCTTGAACGATAGACAGCAAAATAATTTGTTTGAGTTTATAGAAGTTCTGGATATCATGACGTGTATCCTACACATGCAAACAAATTTCACATTATCTATGGGTTAGAATCAGAAGTTTAGACAGAACCTGCGGAGAGAAACAGAAAAACAAAAATGCTTTGTGTTATTTGCCCTAGATTTTGCTAGTATATTTGATGGAAAGATCACTTATTTTTTATTTTATACTGAGCTCACTCTTCCTTTCACATAATCATGATTTTTATCTGTTTATATCCATCTATTTTTTGCCATGTTATGTTGAGTCTCTAAATGTTTTGTAATATCTAATATCATGACAAGGCATTACTTATTGCAATATAATACAAGTCAAACTTCACGGAATGCAAGCACTTACTTCTCAACAGTTTCCTTCGTTTCAGCTAGAGCAGGCTGATCTTTTGCCACTGGTTTTGCTGCAGTTTGAGCAGCAACCTCAGCAGCAAAATCCTGGCTTTTCTTCTCCAAGCCCTCTCCAAGGTTGTACCGCACAAACCTCTTCACTTTTATGTTTTCTCCAATGGTTGCAATGGTCTGCTTCACCCAGTCCTTTACCACAATCTTATCATTCTTAATGTAGGGCTGTTCAAGCAATGCCAGCTCTTCTAGCTGCTTTCTGATTCGGCCTTCAACAATCTTTGACCTGATCTGCTCTGGTTTTGACAAGAGATCTTCCTTCTGCATCTCAATTTCTTTTTCCTTGTTCACAATCTCTTCAGGGACATCTTCGGTAACAAGGTACTTTACTTGGGGACAAGCAGCCACCTGCATGGCTAGATCATCAACCAACTCTTTGAAGATGTTGCCTCGGGACACAAAGTCTGTCTCACAATTCACCTCTACCAGGACACCAATCCTGCTATCATGAATATAAGAACCTATTCTCCCTTCAGCTGTGGCACGGCTGGCTTTCTTTTCAGCACTTGCTAAGCCTTTCTTTCTAAGATATTCCTGAGCTTTAACAATGTCCCCTCCAGACTCTGCAAGTGCTTTCTTGCAATCCATCATTCCCGCTCCTGTTTCTTCACGTAGCTGCTTTACTAGAGCTGGTGATATAGTTGCTGCACTCCAAAAACAAAACAAATAAATAGAGGAAGACATTACACTCTAGTAGGATTGCAAAATTGCTAAGTGAATTGTCCACAATGAAACAATGAAAAAATTTACAGGAACAACATGCTGGTAGCATTGATTAATTTCACTCTTTAGCACCAAGGCCTAAAGAAGATATTAGTAAAGGTTTCCAATAATCAAAATAACATCTATTAGAAGCCTTGATTCTGTTTAACTATATTGTATGAATTACACAATATAGGAACCAAAATGCTCCAACTTGCATCAGCTATATGATATGAAATGATTCAACTGTGAGACACAGTGATCATGCATAAACGAACTGAAACAGCCTACCTCTTACAAATTGATACAATTAGTCTACTTTCAATCTACACCAATATATCATCAGAAGACAAAGATGAACTGTGAACCCAAGACAAGTCTGAAATTATATTTTCTACTACCACAGAATAATGTAATAATGCATTCTTTACTTTATGATGCATCATAAGAACTCGTATTTGGATATCTGCGGTCCACATATCAACAAAAACCTTTAATTATACACCATTTATATATCTTAACAAAACCTTTCAGCTCATAATCTTATTTCACATAATTTAGTTAAATACCATGTCATCTCTATAGTATGAAGAATTAGGTGTTAGGTTCAGGTTTTCACTTTTGGATGTTAGGATAAAAGTTGCAGAGGCTGAAATTGTGCAGACAATAATTATGAAAATTATAAAATATTAAAAATTAAAAAAAGCTGGCTCAAAACCTTTAGTTTCCTGGGGAGAAGCAGCATTCGGTTGTACATCTAAGCTGGTGATAGTTCCATTTTTGTCAGGGGTAGGTTCCATTTCCTCTTCAACTGGTGCACCTGAAGTAGTTTCATTCTCTGCAGTAGGGGTTAGGATTTGTTCTTCATCTTTTGCTGTGGCATTATCAGTTTGACTCTCTACAACTTCTTGTTCAGCTATTTCTCCAGACAAGTCAGTTGAAGTAGCCTCCCCAATAATCTGCTTCTCAGTTGATGCATTTGCCTCAGGAGCCAATGTTTCAGTAATTTCTACTGTATCTTTTTCCTCTGCAGCTGTTGTTTGTATTTGCAATTCATCTTTTGATGTAGCATCATCACTTTGATTCTTTATGACTTCTCCATCTTTTGGACTATCAGAAGACAAGACTTGTTCAGCTATTTCCCCAGATAAGTCAGTTGAAGGAACCTCCTCAATTATCTGATTCTCAGTAGATAGACTCCCTTCAGGAGCCAAAGTTTTAGTATTCTCCTCTGTTTCTATCTCTGTTGCACCGTCCAAACTTTCCGACGAGCAGGACACTATGCTTTCTGCGTCCTCATTGGCAATATCAGCCACCTCATCCTCCTTTGGACTATCAGAAGACAAGACTTGTTCAGCTATATCTCCAGATAAGTCAGTTGAAGGAACCTCCTCAATTATCTGATTCTCAGTAGATAGACTCCCTTCAGGAGCCAAAGTTTTAGTATTCTCCTCTGTCTCCTTCTCTGGTGCACCATCCAAGCTTTCCAATGGGCCAGATACTATGCTTTCTGCATCCTCATTGGCAATAGCAGCCACCTCATCCTCCTTTGGACTATCAGAAGACAACACTTGTTCAGCTATTTCCCCAGATAAGTCAGTTGAAGGAACCTCCTCAATTATCTGATTCTCAATAGATAGACTCCCTTCAGGAGCCAAAGTTTTAGTATTCTCCTCTGTTTCCTTCTCTGGTGCACCATCCAAACTTTCCGATGAGCTGGACACTATGCTTTCTGCGTCCTCATTGGCAATATCAGCCACCTCATCCTCCTTTGACGGAACATTATCTTCTTCAACTGTTTCATCCACAGCAGGAGGGATACTGGCTATAACCTCATCGCTGCTTCCTGGTTGGTCCTGCACCTGAGGAATGTTTGATCCAGTTTCACTTTGGTTTACCTTTCCTTCTATCTCTTTAGGGGTCTTTGGTGCCTCTGATTTTTTAGCTGCTTTATCTGCTTTATCCCTCTCATCCAAATATGCAGCAATATCTTTGTTCTTACGGAATGCCAGCACAAAAGGGTTTGTTGCAGCATGCACAACCCCTTGGGTGAGCTGTAAGTCCAACTCTGCATCTTCTGCTTTTTTCATTGTCAAGGTTACTTGTCCCCTTGTTATACGCAATACCCGGACACTGACTTCTTGGCCCACCTGCAATGATGAGCCTCCCATCATGTTTGCAAATCCATCATCAGATTCCTCTGATGTGGGAAGAAATCCTTCCTCCCCCTCAGGAAGAGATATGAAAGCACCAGACCTGGTCATATTCTTCACTGTGCCCTCTAGGTCCTGTCCCTTTACAAACTTGGTGGTTTTTGCACCCTCCCTTCTCTGACCTGGCTTCGAAGTGCTCCGTCTTCCGGGCCTGGCCTTCTCACTACTGGCAGGAACATCCTTCTGTTGTTGCAGTTTACTAATATCATCTTTTTCACGCATAGTAAGAGAAATACGACCAGTCTCAGTATTTGCTTCAATTAATCTCACCTTGACCTCTTGTCCAACAGAAACAAAGCTTCCAACATCTTTAACAAAGCTATCACTCAGCCTTGAAACATGTACCAGGCCATCTGTGAAAGCTCCAAAATCAACAAAAGCACCAAACGGCTGGATTGATCTCACTTTACCAGTAAACATTGCACCAGGAATTAATTCCTCATTCTTTACAGATGGCATCTCACTTTTCCTAGTTGTTCTTGATTGTCTGGACTGAGCTGGAGCAGGACTGGCATCTGATTTTGTGGAGGAAGTTTCACTTGTTTCCACATCGGATGGAGTGCCTGAGGTTCCAGCAGAACCTTCATCCACAGCAGGTGAATCTGATTCCTCCACTGCTACATTGATCCCTGTGGCTGATAAAATACAGAGCCCAGATTTATGATGAAAAGCATGCCCCCTTTGATACTGCAAAAAATATCTAACAGAAGGAAGAGGTAAAACAAATCTCTGAGAGGATATTGTATGTTTTGTGTACTTCCTCGTCGTACTGTGTCTTGTTGAACAATTGTTCTTTATTGTAAAAGCAGTAACAGGAATGGGTGAAATATTGCTTATAGAACATGGGATTACAGGTGTCATCTTGACTTCAACTGCCAGATTAAAGGTCTAGTCTATCAGCTAAAACAAATACTTCAATCCTATCTTCACCTGCACAAAACATAAAACATGCACTAGATCACATAAATCTTCATGTGCATGAGACATCCAGGTTCAACTCTGAGAAAGTCAAGGTGCAAAATTACTCTTACAGCAAAAAGAGTCGGTAATTTGGTTTAATTAAGTTTGCTTCACAAATCATCTTGCAGTTCAAATATATGCATCAGAGGCTCAACTACGATTATAGAGTTATATATGATTGTTATCAAAAGATGAAGAGGTAAGTTACATCACAATTCATACATGTGGCCTCATTTTTCTTATTTCTGGAATTAGCTTTACAATGTTGTAAAGGTGGATTCCAATTATTAAATTTTCTTCTCCAGCCTCTTCAAATAAGTGAGATTTGTTGTACCAATAACCACTCATGGTATGTCTATCCCCAAGTTGGATGTATCCACATTTAACCATTCATTGTTATTAGCTTGCAAAAGCACAAATATCCTTTTTCTTACTTTCTCATGTTTCACTCAAAATAGAAACTACAAATGGTTGGGTATATTACAGAGTGGCAACAAGAAAAATTTGTAAATTGTTACTAATTAGATTGAACAACATCAGGAACTAATTTTCTAGTTTTCCCCAAACTTTTGGAGCTTGCTTGACACCACAAAATTTTAGAGGAAAAATAACTGAGATTAATTTCCTGAAATGGTAACCTCATCAGAACGAACGTTCCCATTAACGGTATGTTGAATGATATACCATGCTGCAGAAATAATATATGTTGCTACTCCATATGCGCGCACAGAGAGGGAAAAGAGCAAACCCATTACAACAAATAGCAAAAGCAACATTTAACAAATAGCAGGCCTTTCGAAGTGCATTGCAAAGAAAGAAACAGTAAACGCATACACAAACAACTCATATGTCAGCTAACTACCTATTTTTCACTGAAGAAATTATACCCAAGCTTTCGGTTCCAATTCAATGGCAACCATAAAAGCTTAATCATTTCTACAAACACCTCAACAGTTCATGGTTCAGAAAGGGGAAACCGAAACAAACAATTCAAAATATAAAAGAATAATTCATACCCACATAAATTAACAACAAACCAGAATTGACAACTCAAAAAACTAAAAAGAAGTTTGAAAAACAAGTACCCTTAAGCTCATATTGAAGTGAAAATTATACCTACAGTTGAAAAGAAAAGGATTTTAATTGTGGGGCTTGACGATAGAGTGTATTGCACAAGAGAGGGTTAAAGGTGAGGCCCTTATTCCTTATCTTATGAACCACGGTCATTCTCGTCCGTCCTCTGGATAGAAGATACGATGGTGTTCTTTTGTAGTTTAATTCTGGGGACCCACGTTCGCGAAAAAAGACACAGAGATAGGGGGACTGAGCGATCCGGGCCGCGCTTAAGTCATTAACTATATGGGCTAAGCTCAATCCCGTCAAATTACGTCTCCATATTTGTCCAAAGGGATTCAACTAATGGTCTCATTCACTTATTGGGCTCAATATAAGCATTCTTCATACAGATGGCATCCCAAACACGTTCTCAAAAGCATAAATATTTTGGTCTGCAATGCGAATCTCTTCGCTGATTTTTGTTTCAAAAGATCCAGAGCAGTCAATTCTGTTCCACATTGGTTTGAAGAACTGGACTGACAAAAACCATGTTATGTAAGCTCGACAACATGATCAGCAAATCTCTTTTCATCAATTCCTTTGTTTGTTCTCGATCAAACTTTTGAACTGTAAACAAGATTTTGCTGCATATTCTATGCAAAATGCAGGACCCCAACGCTGCAAAATCTTGTTTAATATCCACAGCTTTCAGAAGGATCAAACACTAGTTTTGTTTTCAAGCAGTGGACAATATCAGAAACTTTTCCGTGGGCAGGAAAATCAAGAACCTGTCAGACCAAAAACCTAACACGAAAGGGAAAGTTTTAGAATATATATATAAAATCAACAAAATGACTACATGCATGCATGCAAGCTAGCTGGGTCTGATTCTGCAATGCAAAAAGGCAAAAGGGTATGTAATGCTATATAGGTTGGGCAGCATAACATAATCAAATATAATTAATTTATGAGTTGATATATAAAGAATTAATTAATTAATGGTGTGAGCATTGTTGGAAGTATATAATATAATTCACCATGGCCATCCATGAAGGAGAATGACCTCATCCATATTACTGAATAATATAATTAAAGACAACAACAAAAAGTAAAGTTCTTATGTTTGTTAAATGATTAAGGAAATATTTTATAAGCCCTTTATTCCCCGGTGCCGTCGAAACAAATTTGAAGCAACTCATCCACGTGAGAATTCTAATTTGTTGATGGCAGTTTGAGTTGGTTTGGTTGGATATTTAATTAAAATCTTTAAGGCGATGTTATTAGAGTTTAAAAAAGGATTTACATCACAATTGTTCTGATAGAACCAAACACATAATGCAATTGAGTTTAAATTTAATACGAATAATTAATATATTATATAATTTTAATTATTTAAATATAATTAATATAAGAATATATAAATAATATAAAAAAATTAAATAGTATATAAATAATGTTAAAAATTCTGTAAAAAATAAAAATTCATAATTTTAATCCATTCTCACCCAAGCAATCATGCCCACAGGAGTGAAAATTCATATCATAATCCACACACCAACATATGCCCATCCACTTACACACAAAAAAAACATTTGACTCATATTTCATATTTAAGGTTTTATAGCCATATTTCATATTTAAAGTTTAATAGATATATTTTATATTTAAAAAATTTAATAGTATATAAATAATGTAAAAAATTATGTAAAAAATAAATATTCATGATCTTAATCTATTTTTATTCGCATGGTCACACACATAAAAATTTATAATCCTAATTCACACACCCACACCCACGTTTGTTTACATTTAAAATTTTTATAGTCATATTTTATATTTTAAGTTTTGTAGTTCTATGTCATATTTAAAAAATTCAATGGCATATAAATGACATAAAAAAATTATGTAAAAAAATAAAAATTCATAATTCTAATCCATTCTTATCTCCTTGGTCACACACACGCATGAAAATTTGAAATCCTAATCCACACACACTTTTGTTTACATTTAAAATTTTTATAGTCATATTTCACATTTAAAGTTTTATACCCATATTTCATATTTAAAAAATTTCATAGTATATAAATGATATAAAAATTATATAAAAATAAAAATTCATAATTGTAATACATTTTTACCTGTACAGTCACATACACATAAAAATTTATAATCTTAATCCATCCTCGCCCACATGGTCACACCCACACACACACATTTTTGTTTATATTTAAAATTTTTATAGTTATATTTTACATTTAAAATTTTAGAACTATCTCACCCCTATGGTCACACACACGCACACTTTTGTTTATATTTAAAGTTTTTATAACTATATTGCACATTTAAAGTTTTATAGCCATCTCACCCACACGGTCACACACAAGCACATTTTTGTTTACATTTAAAGTTTTTATAGTTATATTTCACATATAAAGTTTTATAGCCATGTTTCATATTTAACACACACATACACACTCTTTTGTTTACATTTAAAGTTTTACAGCTATATTTCATATTTAATACACATACACACCCATTTTTGTTTACATTTTAAAGTTTTATAGCCATATTTTATATTTAACACACACATACACTCACTTTTGTTTATATTTAAAGTTTTTAGAGTCATATTTCACCTTTAAACTTTTATATCCATATTTCACATTTATTTATTTTTTTTGTTACACACACTCTTTTTTATATTTAAAATTTTATAATCATATTTCACATTTAAAGATTTTATAACCATATTTCATTTGTATTTAACAAAACTCAAGAGATCATTGGCCTACCTCCATACGAATCTCAAGAATCAATGAACTATACATTCCAATAAGAATACAAATGTGAACCCAACTCAAAGTCCCTCTGATCATGATTGGTCAGCTAATTATTAATTGAAAACAATTTATAAACATAAGAAATTAAAATGATTAAGATGGGCACGGATTATTGGAATATCAATAATGACAATTAAGTTAATGACAGCACTGGGGTTCAAAATCAACAACATAACAAACCGTATCCAATATAGATTATAAGAGCACTGGGGATGTTGGTCTTGGGATTGGTATTCACAATGGCATGGGAGACAAGATGACCGAATGCATTAATATTGCGACATTTCCAAGTCAGTTGTGGAGCCATTCAATAGTTATTAATATTCTGTTTTATCTTAAGATTAATGCAATATCCAAAGTTATTGCCAAGTGTTGAATTTCTCAGCATCTCCACATGTGGGTCAGGACCTCTCTTTGCTGTTTCCGAGGTCCCCATTTCCAATTTTACCAACTCCCTTAATCCTAAATTATACAATTCATTGAGACTTGACGAATCTCTCCATTTTTATTAATTCTCCATCACAAAAGAAAATCTTCCACATAGGCTTAGCATGGATTTGTTGCATTGTTTAATTTTTAGGAGGAGCGAGCTTTTACTAAGCTATCATGAAAGAAGATCATGTATGTTTTCATTAGCTTAATTATATATTGACTCACCAATGGAAGTGTTGGTTAATAAGCAGTTCGGGCATCTTCATCACTATACCTAAATTAAAGCATTATCCACCAAATTAGCTGGAAGCTCTTACTATGATTTAGTTAATATATAAACTATAAGTTATTTTAAAACAAAATTAACATGATTTAGCTTTTCAGACTTGCAGATATGGAGAATCATAAAACTCGGAGTTGGGTTTGGTGTTTCATGCGAGGAAGACTACTACTATACACAGAAAGAATGACTACGTAGCCAGGCAATTGTTAAAATGAGGTTTAATTTGGCCCCATAGCCTCATCTTTTGTAAGCAATCTCCCAAATGTCTTAGTTACTTTTGAGTATACTATTGCTTTGTGTTACTAGGTAGTTCATGACAGCTTAGAGAAAGCAAAAGCAAATAATCAAATTACAAAGAACTTTTTGAAATAAGGCTTTGATTTGTAAATTCGAAGCCTCGAGATATAGTTTTGCACACAGAATATATAAACATATATATTGTGATAATGTATAGATTATAGCCAAGAAAAAATAAACCCTCTGCAGGCTTGCACTAAACTTCACAGCATTTCCGCGGGCCAAGGAGCTACCGGCAGCCGGTGGTCTTCATAGAGGTTAAGTTGCATTTGCAAGCCAAGAGAATAGGTTTATTGATATTACCTTCTGCGATAATTAATGTATGTAAATATCATGATTTAGAGAAATTACAGAGAATTTCCAGATCACAAACCTGTTGATCCAGAAAATTTAAACAATGTACATATATACATTACATTTATATTGATTGGCAACTGTTGTGCTGTGATCCATTTCTTCTTACGAAAAACATCCAGCAAGTAATATGCATTGCCCATAAGTACCCAGCTTAAGACTGCAAAATGGGGGGAAAAAAAAAAGGAATTTTTATAGAAGTGGAGTTCTCGCATCACACACAAGCTTGCTAGCAGATGTGATATTGCATCAATATTTTTCAAGAATCTTGGGCGATTCTTTTATATAATTTGCTAAAAACTTAAGCTACCTAGACTCTACTCTTTCTTTTCTGATCATATCCAGCTTAACCCTCAACCGACATTTGATAGAAAAATGAAAATAAAAGGAAAAGGAAACCTTTTAATATCGGATACGTGCAATTCATTCTATTTTCTATATGATTTGTATAAGATATTTGGTACAAGTCCGCGTGTACATTATATGAATTATGAATGAAGAATCTAATAAAAAATGAGATAGAGGTTGATTTAATTTTACAGTCGGATGGATTTGGCTCTTCACAGACACATAGACAGCGGTTTCCAAGGGATCATATTTGCTTTGCAAATCGTGTGAAGTAATGCAACCTGTAAGTTTGCATGTGCCCACAATCTACAGTAGATATGATATTCTCTCCTTCTCTCTCCACTAGGCTTTGTCTTTGTTTCTTCCTTTTATTGTATTATCTTATATTATATTATCATTATTAAACAAACATCACTCATCAAATCACACCTAATCAACATGTATAATCCTTTCTCTCTGCTTTCCTTATCGATATGAATCATTAACATCAATTTCTAATTATTCTACTATTCGTTAATTTTTCAATCTTCATGGGAGTATATACTTAAGTAGAAGCCAGTACATTGTCTCGCTCTCACCATGGTTAAACCCAAGTAGACGTTGTAGTTGTTTCTGCAAATTCATGCTTAGCTTTAATTGTCAAACAAATTTGTGGGTGTGGGGTGTGGCTAATCTTAATTAATCTAATTAATAAACCAATGGAAAGTTTATGTTTTCAAGGAGGAAGAACATCAATCATACGTCAGTGATGAAAATGCAACACGCGGCGTACAACTGCTAGTCAAGGCCTGCCATTTTGAATTGTTAATTTCATTTTCATATATAGGAATGAGATGACAGCAGGTTTAATTAAGCTATAATAGTTTATAACCTTATTTTAGTATCATCTGATTCACGACATCAATTTGATTAATAATTTCTCTTGGGAGTGGTAATCTTACCCTTGTGTTCTCCCATTCTTAGCTGCTTGTAGACCAAAAGAATAACCTATAAACTAAGCTTTTGATTTGTATATTACAACATATTTTAATTAATTATACTTGTCTATGCTCATTCATTTCAAACATCTAATATTTTGAAAATGCCCGATGGACCACACCACACTATAAAATAAAGTATGAAAGTTGAAACCTAGGGTTGCGTTCTTTAAATGACTAATGACCTCATACCCTCTTGACTTTAGCTTATGGAGTAATAACATTATATTTAATGAATTAATTTGAAAATAAATATATTTTAATAAAATTTTATAAAATAAAATGGTCCCATCTGAAACATTTTGCTTGTCAATTTGTTTATGAGATCAACTTTATGTTATTCTAGCTTTTTTGACCTGTTTTTAATGAATGTTGCAAAAGGATGAAATGGCTTTGTGTCATTTGGAAATAGTGTAGGTGTTTAGTGGAAATTAAGGGGCATAAGTTAAGAGACTTTTGGCTTGTTCTGTGGTAGCCAGTAGGCTTTAAAGTCTAATACAAGCCCAAGGAGTTTAATCAAATAGGTTTGTTAATGGTATCATATACATCCTTAATTCATTTGTTTTTGTATATACAGTTTGCTTTTAATTAACCAACAAATGACATACTTTTGCAGGAATTTAATAGGGTTTAATTTGTAATTGCATGAGTTCACATGTCTGTATAAGAAATTGGAGGATTCTCACTTTCCACCACACAAACAACTCATAAAATATGACCCACAAATCATGCGTGAAACAGCTCAACTAGATTTGGTTCCTAGCAATTGTTAATTACATCATATCTTAATTCAAATTATCGAGATCTTGCGGCAAATAATTAACACCATTAAACATTTAATTAATTTTTTTTTAGAAATTAATTAAATTTTCAGAATATTGAGTAATTACATTTAAGGTTCTCTCTTTACATAAATTACGAAATACAATTTCGAATAGAATTCAAGATTGATACGGCTTTAGATACAATGACCAGAATTTCCTTTCTTTTACCCATTTGACAATCCCCATGAAACTGCAAATAAGATTTCTAGAATCTATTATTTAATGCATATTTGACGTTTATTCTTTTAAGTTTGCTTATAGAATTTCACAGCTGGGTTTTTTCTATTAGGGTTTCAGTCAGGTGAGACGATTTGATCATGGAACTGAGAATCACATGCAAAGTGGGACCCCTTTAATTTCATAAACTTATATGATCAATTCAATCAAAAGATTATTGGTCCCCATTTGTCATTGATATACACAAACACAATAAATACCTAAGATTTGTATAGTATTTATCTCAGTAAATTTTGCAGAGAATGGTTCGTATTGTATTTACAGTGGAGTACAATTTATAAGAGAATAATTGGGGGACAATATCTTTCAAGTCATAGTCTTCAAAGTCCATAACTAAAAGGAAAGAAATTTTAATAATAATTATGGGTGTGTATACACACACACACACACACACACATTAAACAATTTATAGAAGTTCTCAAATGAGGCAAAAAAGAAGGTGGGGGAAAAGAGAGCATAAAATCTATGTGTATATATCTAATAAATCTTTGCACAATCTGATCCAGCGATGCAATAATTACTTTGTTTTCAAACAGCTTAAAAAAGAGGCATCGGAGATCTCTGGTTTCTCTGCAGCGGCAGCTCTTTGCCAGAAGTTGTGCAGTAAGAGGTAAAAAAAAAGCTTGGGGATTTGCAAAGCAACTTAGGTTTCTTTCTTTCTTTCTCTCTCCCTTTGTGTAACAAAAGCAAAAGAGAAAGATGAGTAGCGGTTATTTTGGAGAACGAAACATGGGAAATGAAAGTGGTGGTGGGTCTTCAAGGAAAGGCAAGAAGAGTAATTCAGACAAGCCTAAACAACCACAAAGAGGACTTGGCGTTGCTCAATTGGAGAAGATCAGACTACATGAACAAGTGGGTTGTAACTATCATCCTCCTTTTCATACTCCTTACCCTACAAATTTCAACCAGGTATTATTATCTCTCTCTATTTATTGCTTTGAGCCTGTGACTGATTGTTGCAGATCATTCAATTACAGAAAGAATTCTATTAAATTTCTGGGGTAATATTGCCCGTGCAGGAGGATATGAGAGTGCAAACGGCTTATTCATCAATTCCTTCATCGTCTTTTTCTTATTCATCTTCGTCGGCATCACTAAGTTCTTATGGTTATCACCCCAGTATCATGGTATATGAACTTGCTTTTCAATTATTTCTTTATTTATTTCTTCTGTAAAAAATGGGTTTCTCAATTGAGCCATTGTTTCGTTTCATTTAACATATTGATGGGTGTCATATCTTTGACCTGATTTTTGTGTCACCACTTTGTTTGTTGCTAATTGTTCTTGCATAATGAACGATGTTGTACGATGCTGGTAGGGGAGAACACACCAGAGAATTGTGTGGGTCTGTGTTTAGTAAAAGAAATAGTCATGTCTAACAATCAACATCTCTTGCTTCTAATGAATCCAATTCTACCAAATATTTATTTTTTAAAAAATTTAATGAAAATGAAATCTATTTGGAATTCGAACAACATTTTGAGTTTGATCATTTCTGATTCATGGGAACTTTTACTTTTTGATTGGCCCTTACCCTAGCCTTGTAAACAAAATCCATAGTTAAACATCGTTAGCAAATGAATGCGTTGCGAGATGATAGAGGGTTTGATTTAATTCTTTAAATATCTTTGTTTACAAAGTTCTTATGATCTCAAATGGTCTCTAACTTGGTCAAAATCACATGGTCTTACAGATGGGGTTAGGTGATTATGAAAGATCACCCATCATATATGGTGATTCGCAACCTGCTTCTACAGCAGCAAGGTATGCCGATTTAATGAAATTCTTCTGTAAGCAAGGGATTTCAATGAAAAATCTACAAGCTTTACTTCTCTTCCCGGAATTGATTGTCATTTAGGGTATGGACGTTCCAGATTAAGCTACTGAATTTATTTATTTTTTTTGCAGCAGTTGGAACCCTGCGACTGGAACGTTAGAGACCCAACGTTTTACACCACCGAACATGAATAGACACCTTCTAAATCTAGCTGCTGAGGTAGTAACCATTAATCCTTGAAGATTTGTGGTCCAAATTTTGTGATAATTAAGCTATTACTTAGGTTTTCTTCTGGTGTTGACATACTTTGCATCTGTGGGATCCACACCAAAAGAAGGGCAAGAAACGTAGGAGCAACTCAATGGAATCAAGCAGTCAGAATTCAGAATCCAGTGACACTCAAGAAGTGGATTTGGAGCTCAGACTGTAGATGTGAGCAGCGTTTTTCTGCCACCGAAATGAATGGATTCGAACTTTCAGCTTTTACATATAGTGGAAGTTCAAGGTAGGTATTAGTTTCTTTAGCGAAATTGCGGTCAAGTTCATGAGAAAGTCAACGAACTTGTTGCACGTTTGAAGTAATTTCATGTGGAAAGAATCTTATGTAATGAAAGGTAGATTGGCTTTCTGCATAATACAATGAAACTTTCTTCTTGTCCATGAATTGTCTAGGAAATGTGAAGTCATAATTCTCGCATTTGGCAAAAGTACCTGTTCATTAACACCATCCATTGCGTTGAAGAATGTGTCTATTCTCCTGATTACTATTGTGAAATAGTGCAACTTTATCTAGAAGCCAAAATTTGAAGATCAAGTGCAAAACATGTAAAAAGAAACTGGTAAATCTAGTACAAATTGAAGATTAAAGTTTCTCGTTTACGTTGGCAGAGGCTGCTGGCAGCTTCTATTAGTCTCCTCATATATGGATGACACATTATGTTGTTGAGGAAACTTTGCATACTAATTTAGGACTCTAGGGATTTGCCTTGCAGAAATGTTGTAAAGCAAACCAGATCTAGTTGTCAAATTAGGGTTTCTTCGCATTAAAAATGTTTTTCTTTACTTCAACGGAAAGCCCGAATTGAGCATTTCTATAAACAGGTGTCAAATTATCATTTGATATGATTGAAATTCTACTTTTTGCAAGGAAAACCCTAATTTCAATCTTGGTGTCTATATAATTATTCCTTTGGCTAAACAGGCAATTATGCTTAAGCTAGTCTCAATACCAAATAAGTGGTATAGGGCACATAAGAGATCATACACGGGTGTTAAATAGGAAAGAAGGGCCTAATATGAAGTTGTCAGTTACACTTAGAATTGAGGTAACATGCTAAATTTCAATTTTAAATTCTTAACTAATTTACGGTGACACATATAGAATCTGGGGATAAATTAAAAACAGGAAGTCTGTAGTTTGATTAGTTGAAAGATGCAAATGGATACCAGCCAGAGGGATATGTAAAAACAAAAAGAAAAGGATATGAACATCAACTGTTACTGTTAGAAGTGTTGCAAATCTTCGTGGATCAATGTGTTGGAAGAGAAAGAAAACTTCTTCAGGAACTTGCAGTTTGCAAGGAACATGCTTATGATTAATTTTTACTTGAAGAATCAATGCATATACTGAATACAAAGCAAAAGAAGGAACAAAGAAATATTTCTGGGCCGGAGTTCAGTCGCGAGCAAGTTCTAGGTGTCTCAAAACCCACAGCCATGAAAAATTCAATGTTCAGTAATGAAATATGCATATTGTGATTCATCTTTGATGTGATATCAACGATTAATTGAATTGCAAATTGAATTAGAACAGCCATTGAAAATGTCATTAAACACGTGATGAAGCAGGAAGCAGCCTCTTCGGCTTGACCATATCCATTCATCTTTGAAATTATTAAGGTTTTACAAAAATTACCATTGAAATCCCTATAAATTAAGTTAGTAATGAGCTATAATTAGATTTAAGTTATAATAAGAGTGGCCCCAAGGCTTTTAATTATAAGATTATATATTCTTGTCAGATGTGATAAATATCATATTTTATATGCTCTTGTTGTGTTCGCTTAATTGCTTTCACTGTGGCTTGGAGTAAAGTTGGCTACTTTGGAATCGAGCGAAGCAGGTAATGGTAAAACAGCTGTATTAATGTCAAATCACTGAAAAGAAAAGGTTATTAAGATTGACTGCAATGGAATTAGACCTGACTAAAACCACCACAATGTTAATTAGTAATGTAACTAAGGAGAAGTGATCATGATTTGCCAAACCTAATCATTTCCCCACTTGCCCTTTATTACATACTAGAAGGAAGAAAAAGAGTATTGCTACATGAACTCTTCCTAATTAGGGAAAGGAACAGAATGTTAGATTAACTTTTTTCTTAGGAAAGAAAACATGAAAAAGTTCCCCTCTCACTAAACAATAAAGTTTGCTTGTCTTCTTTTATATGTGTGTGTGTACTGAATTAACAAAGCTAATAAAATCTGTCTATCAAAATTCTTTTTTTTTTTTTTTTTCTAATTAATCAACCAAAGCCCATCATCGAAATTGATATGTTGCTAATTAACTTGTACCGACAACTAATTAAACAACTTATTTTAATTTACAGGAATTAACAGTAGTTCTACCGACCAGTACAGGCACCTCCCAAGCCGTGAAGGGCAAAAGGCCAGTGGCATTCCTTGGCACCATAGAGCTTGTAAGAAATAATTCCGATGAGTTGGGGTATGCATAGAATATTGCTTCCCTAAGTTAATCAAATTGCGCTGTTCGATGCCACAATCTATGTTGAGAATAGGAAAGTCAATGAAGGAGATATGAATTGATTTCCTTGATTGCATGATTCATTGTTTTTCCTTACTTGATTCTGTACAACTATAGTATAGGAAATATTAACGGGATTCATCCATTGATTATGGCATTCCTTTGGTTTGTATTGTGTATATAACTTTGTCATACAATGTTTGAATAGATAAGAGGCTTTTTCCATTCTTCATATGGTATTAGGGCAACTATTCTGGTGACCAAGTTCAATTGCTCATTCTATCAATTTACATATATCTCACTATTCTACAATTAAAACTTTGTTAGCCATCACTCCATGGAAAATAAAGAAAAACCTTCGTCAACCACTAGCCATGAAGATCCAAGCAACCTTCACCACTCAAATCACCCAGGAATGATATTGGTGTCACAGCCATTGATTGAAGACAACTACAATACCTAAAGTCGTACAATGATCATGGCACTGAGTGCGAAAAACAAAATCGGGTTTATTAATGGATCCATTACATGTTCTAAAGATACTTCAGCCATAGAGTCCCAACAATAAAACCCTGCAACGATATGGTCAAGTCATGGCTACTCAACTCTATACCAAAGAAAATTTCTCCAAGTGTGATTTATTACAAACTTATGATTGAAATTTGATCAGATTTGAAAGAGTGTTTTGTAAACAAACCAATATATACATACAATAAAAATATACAAAATAATGCATTTATTTTTTAAGGTTCATGCGACAAACTCTATTATTATTATTATTATTATTATTATTATTATTATTATATATAATTTAATACCATAAATACGTGTATACTTCTAATTAGATAATTTTTGTTAAACTACAAACACATATTAATTGACTCTGTATTTTTATGGTATCCACACGATCGAAAATGTAATTGGAGTACTAACTTCTATAATTAGAATGCATAACGTTTTGTGTGTTCTTTTCTTGTTAAGAGTAAGAACGCAAAAACAAATTCTAAATACACACTTAAAAATACAAATATCACATATTTATATTATTATTTTAAATCTTTAATTTTAACTTAAACTATTTGGTTAGATTTTTTTATAAAACTCAATTTATTTAGTAAAGTAGACACTAATAAATTTAGTAAAATCTTTACATAATATGTTTAATTAGAATTAATACTTAAATAGTTTAACGAATTCTAAACCCATTCAGGATTTTATATATATATAAAATTTTCGATTTTAATTTGCGACTCAATATGTTCTTGTTACGTTGATAGTAACACTAAAATTTAATTTTAATATTACAAATAATGAGCGGTATCTAATAACACATCATGATTATTTAAGTAACGAGAATATCAATAGTTTGATATCACTTTATCTATAACCAATGTTATCGTATAATTCAATCCATTTATCTTAAATATCTTAATTGAACATGAAATATGAAATGTGTCATCCTTGTATAATTTAATTTTATATTTTTTAAATATCATAAGTAGACTTATTCTATCAAATAAAATTAATATCACATATTGACTTATTTGAATATGGCTATGCATTTTTCAAAATTTCACTCAATTAAAGAGTCAAATATATCACTTCCATTATATAAGAGGGACAAATCTTATTTTAATCACACATATTTCTTTATACGAGTTATGATATATTTTATTATTTCCTTTATAATTTATTTTGTTACGGATGACATTTGAAAATGTCAAAATATATCATTCTTTATATTAGGAGTTATGGTGATCTTAAATTCAAGGATTACATACGCTATTGTCACTATGAGAATCACTATGATACTCATATAATAATTTACATAACATTTTCATAATGAGTTAATTTAGTACAATAATTCACTAATTTGTACTCATATATTGATTTAATATCTCATATTATACAACACATATTGTTATCAATCATTATATATACTAATCTTTATATATTATTGTTACCCTACTTACAATAATATTTGATTAGAAACATTTAAAAATAGTGTTTAACTAATTGAGTTTATTATTCTAAGGATATTATTATATTTATTAAATATACAAATATGTAATAATAAAATAATTAAATAATATATATAAATTAAAATATTATAATACAAATATACCAAATATTTAAAATACTATTAAATTTAGAGTATATACCAATACATTTTTCACAGGTAAATAGCTCACACATTTTTCAAATTGAATAAGAAATTCATAACCGAGGACATCATATCTATAGCAACATATTACACTAAATTGAAAGGGCCATGAGATGAACTTGGTGCATTATGTTTAATCCCGACATGCTCTCGTGGCTCGGTCAAAGAAGTCCTCCAATATCAACAAAGTTAAAAATCGATGAAGTTTTTGATGGGTCTAAATGGAATCATACTCTGTAACTCGTGGCCAAATTTTGTTGGTGGATCCACTTCCAAACGTGAATAAGGCATATTTGTTAGTTCTTCAAGCCGAATGTCAGCGTGCAGTATCTTCGAATCAAAATATTGTACCAGAAGTTGCCGCACTTGCTACAAAAAATGTGAATTTTCGAAAAGAATACAGGGATGTGGAAAAAAGAAAAGATGGAAAGCATGAACGCCCAAAATGCAATCATTGCGGATAGGTAAGTCATACATTGAGAAGTGCTATCATATTCATGATTTCCTCTGGATCATCAAAGCTGAAAAGGAAATTCAAAACCTTGTGTCAATCAAACATCCTCATCTGTAATAGATCACAAGGAATCTTTAAATGGTTTTGAATTTACTCCAGAGCAGTGTATACAACTTTTTGATTTACTGAGCAATACTAATAAACCAATACCTATGGCACATCATGTAGGTACTTCTGTTATGACCAATTTGTCAGGTAACCTTACATGTCTTTTCTCATCTTTAAAATGTACTCCATGGATCATAGACAATAGAGCTATGGATCACATGGTTTGTTCCTTGTCTTAACCTCTTCTGTTTCAGTCAAAAATCAAAGCGTCAAATTACCAAATGGTTAATTAGCTCCTTTTACACATATTGGTTTTACTACGTTTCACAATTTATCCTAACCAATGTCATGTGTGTTCCACCATTTTAACTTAATCTCTGTTAGTAAACTATCCCAAAACTCACAATGCTCATTTATCTTTTCTTCTCAATCTTGCATAATTTAGGACCTACTCTCGAGGATGACGATTAGGACAGAAACTGAACAAGGTGGTCTGTATTGCTTGAATGTCATCAAGGAAGCAACATGTCAATCAGTGAAGTCTTTTTCTTCTTAATTATGGCATCGTCGTATAGGACATTTATCAAATAAGTCTTACATTTCTTGTCTAAAACTGTGCCTCAGATCAAACCTTGTGATTATGATTGTTTGATTTGTCCTTTAGCAAAGCAAACTAGACTTGAATTTCCTTTAAGTTCAATATCTTCTGCTGTGCCTTTTGAGTTGTTGCATGTCGATATTTGGGGAGGTTATAGAACATCATCTATTTCAGAGGCTTATTATTTTCTTACCATTGTGGATTATTACACACGATGTACATGGGTTTATCTAATGCGTCACAAATCTTAAACCCATCATCTTTTACAATCCTTTGTCTAACTTGTTAAGAATCAATTTTCTTCCCAAGTAAAAATCACTCGTAGTGACAATGGTTAAGAATTTATTATGCCCAATTATTATTCAAACAAAGAAATTGTTCATCAATTTAGTTGTGTCTGCTCCACAGCAAAATGGAGTGGTAGAGCATAAACACCGTCATCTTCTTAATGGGGCACATTCATTAATTTTTCAAACCAATTTGCCTAAACATTTTTGGAGAGAAGCTATTCTAACAATCACATACTAAATCAATAGAATTACCTACACCAATTTTATCTGAAAAATCACTATATGAGATGTTTAATTCAAACCCTCTTGTACGCATTTACGGGTCTTTGGCCGTTTGTGTTTTGCTTTCACACATGCATAAAAACCATATAAATTCGATGTTCGTGCTAGTTGATGCATGTTAATCGATTATCCTTGTGGACAAAAAGGATACAAAGTATATGAAATTGAAAATCATAGAGTTCTTACATCTCGTGTTGTGATTTTCTTCGATGATCAATTTCCTTTCTCTACTATTCCTAGCCCACCACATGTTCCAGTTTTAACCATACCAATTTCCAATCAAAATGATGAACACGTCCTTCTAATTCCTAATAACAACATTACATCAACTTCAAATTTAATCGTTGACCCACCAAATGTAAATCCTATTGAGGCTATTATGCCATGCCAATCTTCTCGCTTAACATGAACTCCTAGTTACTTGCATGATTTGCACATTGACTATGAACTTCCATCTCTTCCGTCTCAATCATCGGAATTAGCCACGGTCACTTCTTTTGGTAATCTTTATCCTTTATCTACTTTTCTATCGTACAATCGTTTATCTCCATCCTTTATCTAATTTTCTATCTTACAATCTTTTATCTTCACCTCATTGAGTCTTCACCACTTCAATTTCTCTTCAAACAGAACCAAAGAATTTTTTGTAGGCATTTCAACACAAAGAAACGGAGAGATGCTAAGCGAGCAAAAATTGATGCTCTTGAAAGCAATCACACTTGGACCTTGACTCGTCTCCCTCCTGGCAAAAATTTTGTTGGATATAGATGGGTTTTCAAAATGAAGCACAATCCTGATATTTCTATTGAACGATACAAAGCACACTTGGTTGCAAAAGGTTACAGTCAAATAGAAGGTCTTGATTACAGAGAAACGTTTGCTCCAATTGTGAAGTTAGTAACCATTCGTGTTTTACTAGCAATTACAGCCACCAAAAATGGCATCTTCACCAACTCGAAGTCAACAACGCATTTTTGCATGGAGATCTTAACGAGGATGTTTTTATGGATCTTCCCCCTCGCTTTGGATGAAAGGGGAACAAAGGTATGTAAGCTCAACAAATTATTATATGGCCTAAAACAAGCATCTAGGCAATGGTTTGTTAAACTTTCATCAGCCTTTAATGATGCTGGCGTCAAGCAATCCATGGTAGATTATTCAGTTTTCGTCCAATCAGAGGAAGAAGATTTTACAATTGTATTGGTGTATGTAGATGATGTGATTCTAGTTGGAAACAATTTGAAGAAAATTCAAGAACTGAAAAGTTCTGAGTGATCGTTTCAAACTCAAGGATCTTGGAAAGTTGAAATATTTCTTGGGTATTGAGGTTGCACGCTCGAGAAAAGGAATTCACCTCTATCAAAGGAAGTATGCTCTTGAAATCCTTAAAGACACAGGTTTTCTATGTGCAAAACCCGCAACAACCCCCATGGAGCAAGGCTTGTCCTTAAATAATTCAAATGGAGAGTTATTAAAAGAGCCATTGTCATATCGAAGACTTGTTGGTTGATTGATTTACTTGATAATAACGCGACTAGATTTAGTGTATGTAGTACATGTGCTAAGTCAGTTCATAGATAAACCACATGTGGCACACAAACACAGTGCATCGAGTTTTGAGGTTCATTAAGCAGGCACTAGTTCAAGGGATATTCCTATTAGCAAATAGCTCAATTCAGCTAAATCCTTACTGTGATGCAGATTGGGCATGATGTAGAGATACTCAAAGGTCAATAACCGGCTATTGTATTATACTTGGAGAATCACCAATTTCATGGAAGACTAAGAAGCAAACAACTGTTTCCCGTTCTTCAGCTGAGGCCAAATACAGATCCATGGCAACTACTTACTGTGAAATTACATGGTTAAAATATTTATTGGAAGATTTAAAGGTGAAACATCCACAGGCAATTATGCAAAATTGTGACAACCTAGTGGCCATTCATATTGCTTCAGATCCCTTTTTTCACAAGCGCACAAAGGATATCGAAATTGATTGTCGTATTGTTTGTGAAAAATTTCAAGCCAGAATCATTCAAATAGTTCATTTGCGCACCAATCAACAACCAGCTAATCTTTTTACTAAAACCCTTGGTTTAACACAGTTTTACCATCTACTTAACAAATTGAGTGTTATAAATATATACTCAAACTTGAGGGAGAGTGTTGAGAGTAGGAAAGTCAACAAAGCACATACGAATTGATTTCTTTGATTGCATGATTCATTGTTTTTTCTTTCTTGATTCTGTACAACTATAATATAAGAAATATTAACGGGATTTACCAATTGATTATGGCATTCTTTTGATTTGTATTGTGTATATAACTTTGTCATATAATGACTGAATAGATAAGAGAAATTTTCAATTCTTCACAATCTTGAAGGTAACGGATAGGATTGCCAGACAAGACGCCTTGCCGTCTCGATAAGTTACACAAAAATACACTTTGACTGGCGGGCCCATTCAGTTCTATGTATACGGCAAAACCGAAACCACTTACGCTGCGTAGTATATATGATTGTTTCTTATATATTATATGCAAGATTGATTTGACAAGTAATTAATCTCTACTTGTTTTATTTATTAATTTGTACGTCAGGTTCAAACGGACACGTCGTGCTCCTCGGGAGGGTTATCAGTGGATGGAAACTTGGTTAGCACAGGGGGTTATCAAGGAGGAGCAATCACAGTGAGATATTTGTCGAAATGCTCCACTGCGATTGGAGGGAATACGAAAATACAAGCGCAGATCGTAGATGGTATGCAATACAGGTAACTTTAGCCGATGGTGGGTCCCTTCTTGTGGGTGGTCGTGATGCTTTTAGTCGTGAATTGATTCCTCCAGATGGAAAGTCAAATACGCAGGCCAATTACTTACCTTTGCTCCATGAAACTGCTGATTATCTCGCCGGAAATTTTAAACTGTGCAATTCTGTTGGACTGGAGAACAATTTGTACCCTTTCGTCTACCTTGTCCCATATGGTCCTGTCTACATGGAAACAGTCGTTCCATCTTGTTCGATCGAAACGCTAACAGAGTTATACGCGTGTACCCAGTTATATCTGGTGGCCTCCGCAGCTATCCTTCATCTGCATCATCTGTGATCCTCCCGTTAAAACTTAATCGTGTAATGCAGTCAATGCTGAAGTCTTGATATGCGGTGGCGCAGCATATGTGATCGGCATATATGCTAAAATCGGCATTGCAAGACTCTGGAAAAATGGTAATCGCAAGTGCAAATCCACTTTGGAGGATTGAAATTATGCCATCAGGCAACTAAACCAGTGATAAAATAATAAATAAATAAATAAGAGCCACTAAATAAATAATTAAGGAATAAATTTTTTTAATTATTTTTTATTTCTTACAGATTTTTATGTCATTATATTATTTGATAAAATTATACTACTTGATTTTTTTTTTTTTTAAGACTTTTAAACTCTATCATTATAAATTATCTTAAAATTACATTATTATCATTTAAGTGTGATTAGGAGTCACTATTAATCATGGATTTTTTGAAAAAAATTAGTGGGTTACAAAGTCAAGAAAATCTTGAACGGATAATATTAGTTAAGAGAAAACATTTAGGCAAAGAATATATAAAATTGCTTGCGAAAATAGAGTAAGAAATTCATATTATCGCAGTCCGGTTCAACATAGATTAAGAAGCATTTAATCGTTGTACAGACCCTGACCAGCATACAGTTAAATACCCACATTTCTAGTCAAACTGACTTCAGGGATCGTTTCATAAAACTTGTCACTTCCTACCGTCATTCAAGGCTGCCTCCTCCGGGTTTACAAATGTCACTCAAGATACACTATGATGCGCTCTCTCTCTCTCTCTCTCTCTCTCTCTGTGTACATATAGATACATTCACCCATAACATTAGTTTCATAAGAAAGATAAATCAAATTGTAACGGAAAAGCACATCCTGAAAATAAGATCTTTGTTGACTTTGGATCTGGCACAACATCTAGAAAGAATTAAACTAGAGAATTACCGATTAAATTGGTTAATTTTCCTGTCTCTTTGGTCGTTTTCTGACAGTCAAGTCATTGTAAATGACAGCTTCAAACCGACACATGTTGCTCACCACGACTGAGGAGACCTAAGTGTGGATGGAAACTTGGTTAGCACTCACCACTGAAGGAAATCGAGGAGGAGCAAACACTGTGAGATATATATATATATATATATATATATATATCTCGATATGCGACAGCTGTGACCGGAGGGAATAACCATGGTACTTGTAGAACCTAGATTGAATATTGAATATTTTTCGCAGAAACTAATTAAAAAAAAAACTTTCCTGACATTGCGAAACTACTGAAGAATCGATATCACAAAGCCAAATGCAGTTTGGAAGAAGGAAAAGATGCCATCACCTCTCGCGTGATGAGAGACATAATGATTCTTACAACGGGAGATGCACTAATGCTTAACGGTGCTAAAGTGGTCACAACAGCATGGGGTGATGCTGAGGACCGCAAATTTGGTCCTGGTGTTAAATAAGAGAAAAGATTTATTAGGTCAAAGGTTTTCGGAGTTAGCCTCCGGAATTTTTCCAAAAATGGACCATTCATCAGCTGCGCTACTACCAGACAGGAAAGTACTCGTGACAGGCAGGACCACCTCCGTCATTGGCTTGGCTAAGACAGCACATACTGGTGGAGTCTTCGGACAAGAAGATTTGCTATAGCAAGAGGTTCTCCGAGAAGATTCGGTCAAATGAGTTGCAATTAAATAAACGTGATCTTAACGTCACAAAACATGCACCAGCTTTTACGACTCATGGTATCTCCATGAAGCGGAGGCTATCTTTAGCTAAATGCTACGATGAGCCTAGAGGGTGGAAGATTCTGAAATGATATCATGCCTATCTGGCTTACTTCTAAATAAAAATTCAAACATGCAAGTTGCTGCAACTTTTTAATATATATTTCTACTGATTAAATGCTTGTCTGATCGTTAGTCCAAACTCTTTCTGGCTAGAAATTCATATATATATAATGTAAGTCATGTGAAGAAATGGCAACATATGATGCCAAGAGTAACACCGACATTCTCCAATCCAAAGGTACGCCCGTCCACGCAAGAATACAGCCGGCTAGCATGCCCTTAGTCTCCCGCACGACATTCTTCCTCACTAAACTCTTACCGTGTCCCAGCTGGTCCCAGTTCATTGCCGGCCCGTTCTCCAATCATACACTTGTCAAACATCTAGCATTCCTATTACCCACGAAGCATCCAGTACAAATAATATTTATAAATTGTATTTGCACATTGTTTTTCTAACATTTCAGTTCATATATTGAAGATAAATTTTCTCTTCTAGACTATGAAGATACCCAAAACTTAATGGCTTTTATGTGAAACCTAATACCACCAAAAAGAACTATATACTCTAAATATAGATTGCCCTTACATTATTTCAAATAATTCCAAATATAAGTATACCTTTAAAATTGAGGTGTAACTATGACATGAAATCACTAATCTCATAGTGTGGGCTAATCTAACTTGCACTCGATGTTACAAGTCTATGTCAGCTCTTTCTTAAGTATTAATAAATTTTTTCCGGGCTCTTCTTTGAAATAAACATGTTGGGATGTCAACGAAGAAGGCAATGTCAATTTGCTCTAAATGACAATAAAATAAACCATCAAAGCAACCAAGCAGGCTTCATCCTAGCAGGGCATATTTGTTGCGCACAAGCTAGATAAAGCCCTCAAAATCCAGAGACAAAGGCATCCCATTTCAACCGCACAGCTTGATACAAGCAAATAGGACTCCATCTGGGTTGAGATGGCAAGTTTGCAGACTTTCTTGATGGTCCTTTTCTTCACTGCATTTGCATTTCGTCAAGATTTAGTTTATGCCAAGTTTTCTAAGAGCATGTACATCAACTGGGGTGCAAATCATTCATCAGAATTGAACAATGGCGAAGACCTTAACCTTGTGTTGGATCGAAGTTCAGGTAAAGCTCATTATCTTATCATTTATCAAATTATACTTGTTACAGAAAATCTGGGGCTTCGTGTTTTCCGACAAAAATTGCATGCTGATTGCTAAATTGAACAATTACATAAATTACGATCACTTCTCCTACTAAACTATTGTGTTGCCTTTGTCTTTAGGTTGTGGCGCTCAAACAAAGAAATCATTCTTATTTGGAAGCATTGAAATGCTGATCAAGTTAGTACCTGGGAACTCAGCTGGAACAGTCACAGCCTACTACGTAAGTTTATTGATTTGAGCAACAAAGTCTAGTCTGGTAAAACATTAGGATATGGCTCGTTATCTTTGTCAATAGAACTTTAGCTTATATTGGAACATATGAACTACTTCTCATACCATCAACAACAGATCTTAAAATCATGAAGTTTGACATATAGCTATTAACCAGAGCAGGGATTCCCAAAAGAATCAGTGATTTAGAAATGCTGACTCTATTTTCATAATTGTGCAGCTATCCTCTTCTGGGAGCCAGCACGATGAAATCGACTTTGAGTTCTTAGGGAACGTTTCTGGACAACCATATATTATCCACACAAACATCTACACTCAAGGAAAGGGGGATAGGGAGCAGCAATTCTACCCCTGGTTTGACCCAACTGCTGATTTCCACAACTACACAATTCATTGGAATCCCACTGAAGTTGTGTAAGCTGACCCCCTAGGCATTTTCCTTCTGTTCTGCTAAAACATCATTTTTCAGTAGTTTGAGACAGCAAATTTGCTTAAATTTACCACAAGTAATAATGAAAAATACCAAGTATTTTTTTATACCCAACAAAACCTTTTTGTCATACGTCATCCTGACCTTTTAACTACATAACAACAACAACAACAATAATCTTTGAATTGATCATGTACTTTCAGGTGGTATATTGACAGTTTGCCAATTCGTGTTTACCGAAACTACGAGACAGAGGGCATTGCCTATCCTAACAGGCAGGGGATGAGGGTACACACCAGCCTGTGGAATGCTGATGACTGGGCAACTAGAGGTGGACTTGTCAAGATTGACTGGAACAGTGCACCCTTCGTAGCCAGACTCAGCAGGTTTAGGGCAAGAGCTTGTAAGTGGGCTGGACTAGTCAGCATCAGCCAATGTGCAGCCGAAACCCCGGCCAACTGGTGGACCTCGCCCATTTATAGCCAGTTGAGTAGTGCCAAGATGGCTCAGTTGAAATGGGTCAGAAACAACCACATGATCTACGACTACTGCAAAGATACTAAAAGATTCCAAGGAAAGATAGCTCCTGAATGCTTCAAACCACAGTTCTAATACCATATTTTCCGGTAAACAACATGGTGAAAGAGAAACGCTTCTGCTGCCCATTTTGTTACCCCACAACAGACATCAAGCTAAACAGTAAAATTTTCCATTCTTTTTTTTTTTGCTTCGCGAATGAATGTTCATGTTGATTGTGTTTCAGTCATATTGGTTTTCTTCTTTATCTTCATTTCCGCTGAGATCAATTGTCATTATTCACTTCCTTTCTTTCAATAACCATAAATGATAGCAAAGTACAACTGTTCTTAGCTATATTTGCAATTAACTCTTGCATTGGTGCTAGTGACTAAGCACAGTGCAAGCAACAAAACTTGTGTATTCCTAAATTTATACAAACAAGACTGAATTAAAACAGCTTATAAATTTTTTTTTAAAAAAAAAAGTCAAAGTTAACAGTATTATTAAGTTAATATAATTGATAATGTATTAATTTAATAAAAAAATTATTTATTAATAATTAATAAAAAAATTTAAATAATTTCATCACATGGATAATACTAACTTAACACAACAATCTTTAAGATTTTCTCGTAAACTAATCAGTATGATTCCAGCAAGAAATAATCATCAAAATACAAACAGATCAAGCACTAATACAAAGCCAAACACCCAGAACAATAAAACTCAAACCCAACAAAGTCAGCCCGACCCGGGTCTGCTCTCCCAACAGCATGCCAAAAAAGGCGATGGTGGCAAACGTCGTCGCATTGGTGATGGGAACGGCGAGCGAGATGGGTGTATGGCCGAGAATGACAAAGAGAGTTGCAGAGGTAGAGAGATTTAGCAAGCAAGGGATTGAATATTGGCAGATAAGGAGGAGAGCGAGCCAGTTTTTCAAAGAAGTGAAGAGCTTTTTGTGGAGTTTAAGCGAGTTCAGTGAAGTGAAGCGTTTTTTGACGGCTTGGTTCACAGATTACTGCGCCGCGGCGCATCAGTGCGTTGGTGGCGCCCCAGACTAGGCTCACCGCGATCTTCTTCTCTACATCTCCAGTCATCGGGATTCGATCTCGTGCAGCGGTTTGATGAATTTCAGTTTGCCGTACTCTTAAGACATTTGAAAAGAAAAAGCAACAGATCCGGTTTGGTACCAGTTCCAAAACGACGTCGTCCGGAATGGATCTTCTGATAAAATAGGAAACACGAACCGGTGTTTAAAAATTCAACTGGGAAAGGCGGATTTAAGACCTGCGCTTAAAAATTCAACTACCAAAGGTAACGGATCTGAGTTTGAAAGGAATATCCTTAAATTTGCATTTATTAAAAAAAATTAATATTAAATTCATATTAATTTTTATATTTTTAATATTTTATTAATAAATTTATTTAAATAAATATTTAATATTTATCAAATTTATTGAAATATTTATAAATTTTTAATAAATTTTTTTATACTTTTAATTATATTTAAATTATTATTAAAATATTTAATTAAATTATAAATTTTTAATATTAATTTAAAATAAAATATATTACTTATATTAATTATATTTAATATAAAATAAATTTAATTATAATAATTTTATAAAAAAAATATAATTATTTTATAATTTTGTATACATTAAAAAAAATTTTAAATGTACATTTTAAAAAAAATACACATAATTATTTTTATTTTTATTTTTAAAATATATTATTATTATATTTATTTAAATTATTAATATATATAATTAAAAAATAATATAATAAATATATTTATCATAATTTTATTAAATGATTTGATTAATATAATAGTGCACAAAACGACAGGATTTTGAGCGATTTCGATATTATAATCCGTCGCGTTCTGGGCTATGTGATGATTCTTCCAACCGGAGGCGTTATGATGATTAGTGGTGCACAAAACAGGGCATCAGCATGGGATGATGCCGAGGTTCCTAATTTAATCCCCGTTTTGTACGAAACTAAAGCATCGTTGTACGGAAGGTTTAAGGAATTGACCACCACAGCTATTCCAAGAACGTACCAGTCGGCGTCCGTGTTGTGTTGGAGAAGTCGGATAGTATGACCCACTATGACGTTAGAGTAATGCTGTACACACGCATTTACGACGCATGGCATCTCCGTGAATCGGACGACGGCTATCTTATTGAAAAATGTGGGCTAACTTCATACGAATGCAAGACACTTTGATAATAAACAAGTAGTTACATCTAACGAAATCTTCCGCCAAACCGATTACAATTTGCAACAAATAGCGTAACTAGTCCGCAAGTGAGTGAACCCGGCTACTACCCAATCCGAATTCCAAAACTATCCTTCGAAATTTCCATTCTATCCTCCAGCAATTCCAGTGTCTTCTACGGTACGTCGTTTGCTGGCGAGTTATCTCTGTGTTGCTTCAATTTCATCGCTAACTGATACTATAAGATAATAATAATAATAATAATAATAAATACTCATTCTGTTCAACCAGTTTCTTTTAGCACGAAATCCAGTTGCCAAAATTATAAACCTAACTCACTTTTTATGTTCTGATTCGTCTGCCGATCTAAACCAGCATGGATAGGATCATCGGTGGCAAGTACAAACTCGGCCGAAAAATCGGTAGCGGATCCTCCGGTGAAATCTATCTCGGTGTGTTGTTTTTTTCTTTTTTGGTTATTCTTTATAAAATCTTTTATTCATCCATGCACGTATTCTTTATCCAGTGCTGATTGATCTGTTTGCAATCTTGTTTTACGATTTGCTTTTAAATTTGCAGCTACGCATATTGATACGTTTGAGATCGTCGCTGTCAAAATTGTAAGTTGCAATATGAAACTGTCATTCTGTTTGCGTTAGAGTAGGAAACGTGTAGATAATAATCTGATATGATATGTGATATGTGATTTTTTTTTTTTTTTTTTGTCTAAAAAAAAGAATTGGATTCCTGTGTAGGTGTTTATGTATCAGTAACTATTATTTTGTTGTATAACTTTATTATATAGTAGCTGCTGGATATTTGTAGTTGCTTAAACTCTTTTTTAGCTGATGATGTATATATATATTTTTGGGTTAGGAAAATAATAAAATAAAGCATCCACAACTGCTTTATGAGGCCAAATTGTACAACATTCTTCAAGGGGGAAGTACGTATCACACTATAGTTTTGTATCGTTTCTGGGTCAATGTGCGTGAAATTGAGAATCATAGGATTATTTGTTTATTAATTTTGTAGGTGGAATTCCAAACATAAAATGGTCTGGTGTAGATGCAGACGACAATGCACTTGTGCTTGATTTGTTGGGACCAAGCCTTGAAGATCTCTTTGTGTATTGTGGGAGGAAGTTTTCTTTAAAGACGGTCTTAATGTTGGCTGATCAGATGGTAAGCATAATTAGGGTTAAGTACTGAATGTTTTATCACCGATAAATTTCAGTATGAGCTTGCAATTTATGTTGGTTATTTGCTATGAATATATCTGTCAATGAATATGTGCATGCACTAACTATAAATAATTTATTGTGCATATTCTTTTTGATTTGTGCCAGATTACAAGAATAGAGCATGTGCACTCGAAAGGATTTTTGCATAGAGACATAAAGCCTGATGACTACCTCATGGGCCTTGGTCGTAAAGCAAATCAGGTAACAATTTTGCATGGATTCTTCCCTTTATTTCATTTTTTATTTCCTTTGTTGGATCACACTATAAGTTGGTGCTTGTATCTTACTTATCAGGTTTACATTATTGATTTTGGACTTGCAAAACAATATCGAGATGCCACAACTAATAAACATATTCCTTACAGGTACTGTTCTTTTAAAATCCACTATGTCTACTGGTGATTGGTTTCCCTCTATGACTTGTTTTTGATTACTACTGGACCACACATGTTATATTATATTTTGTGGATTGTTGGTTTCTCTAATACTATGTCACACACAACAATTCAATTTCCACTAAGTGAACAAACCCCTGTTTTACACAGAGAAAACAATAACTTAACAGGAACTGCACGATATGCAAGTTGCAATAGCCATCTTGGAATTGGTAAGAAAAAGAGACGATGCATTAATTTTTTTTATTGTTTTTAATCAAAGTTCCATTTCTCCATTGGAAGAATTAAGGTCTTATATATTTTCATTTGGTGTCTGCATCATAGAGAAAAGTCGGAGGGATGATTTAGAGTCTCTTGGCTATGTACTTCTGTATTTTCTGAGAGGAAGGTAAACTTTCTTTAATCTGATGATCCATTGAACCAACTGTTTCTTGAGTTGGCCGCAGTTGTTTCAAATAGTAATTCTGATTTATTTATATCGCTTATGGTTGATACATATAAATATATGTTGCTTTATCTGTTAAATAGTAAGGTGATTTAAAAGTTGGACTGGATGGAATTCTTTCAGCTCAAAGTTTTGGGAATGTGTGCGTGTGTGCGCGCGCGTGTGTGTGACCTAACTCAAATGTTCCTTTGTTCAGCCTTCCATGGCAGGGGTTAAAAGCGGCAACAAAAAAGCAGAAATATGACAAAATATGCAAGAAGAAGTTATCAACTCCTATTGAGGTTTGTCTACCATTAATATGTGTAGGCAAATGACTGTAATTTTTTCATGTATGATTTAAAATGTGATTTTTCCTCAGGTTTTGTGCAAATCTCTCCCTGCGGAATTTGCATCATATATCCATTATTGCCATTCCTTGACTTTTGATCAGCGACCTGATTATGGATTCGTAAAGCACTTGTTTCGTGACTTGTTCGTTCGTGAAGGTATTTAAGGAAAAAAATTTTATATGCAATTAAATTTTCATGTTGCTCAAATTATATATTTTTGGCATGAGCATAATATGAAGGCCAATTTGATTTGGTTGCTATTTTTTTCCTGTCTAATTAGATCCATATGCACTCTCAGTATATTTTATGCCAGAGAAAATTATTTCCTTGCTAGAAATAGGTTAAAATCATTCAGGAAATGGTAGCATATATCCCTTGTAACTCTGCTGGCAGTGGTATTGGGGAACAACTTGAGCATGTACTCTTTATCATTGACTGAGATGCGTAATTATTTTCCAAATGAATCAGGGTAGAAATTGAAATTTACATTTATCATGCTATGCCCTATACTATGTTGCAAATTGGTGATTGTTTGGTTCTTCTCTGGCAGGATATGAATTTGATTACGTATTTGATTGGACCGTAATAAACTTTCAGCAGGCTCAGAAAAGTACAGCTCAGCCTCGGTTATCCGTTAGTACCTTTTCTGCTTGTTTCTTTCCTTGATTATGTTTTCCATTGTGTTTTCACTCTCTAGGATTGGTGGACTTCGTTTCTAAGTTTCTGCTTGAGCTGCTCTTTGAATTCTTTTGTTGTATGGTTTAGAAATTGGATATTTATGATCATCACTAGATTGCGTTTTATGTCTTACAGCCAGTTCCTGGTGGGAGCAGTAGTCATGCAATGCCAATGGATGGGAAAAATCATCAAGGTTAGATCAGCACCCATCTCAAATATCATTATTTGGGGCAATGACCTGTTGGAAACTAGAAATTTTAACAAAATGCAATAAGTTAAAGACTGAGAATATTATAATGAGTGCTATTTGTTAGTTCTGCTCACTTTTCATTATGTGTTGTTAATGACATTAATTTTGTTCTAGATCATACTAATTTAGTGCGCAGGCTGCATTAAGAGTAAAGACTTTAAATTCTTTCTGTCTTGATTGCAACATGGTGTTGTAACACTCTTGGTAATTCAGTTTTTCTACCTTAACCGAATGCGCTTTTTCATTGTTGTCTTGTCTTTTGCTACAGTTAATATGGATCAGGAATGAGAACATGATTTAACTAAACAGAAAATGAAGCCACATGTCCCTTTCTTAGTTTTCACCTTTATTGTTGTATGAATTTTTTTTTTTGTTATATGTTTGTATTTGTCATGGTTCAATAAGGATTGCTGAAACTTACGTGCTGGGGAAATAATCGGTGTAGAAAGAATTTTTCATTTATTTTCTTTTCTGAGAAAACAATAACTTCATTTTTTGGTAAAAAAATAATTTGCATTTTAATGAAATACATAACTTATGAAAGTGCATCTAAAACCTTTTGGTGCCAAGTTGCTGTATTGTAGTGGAAGTTCTTAAGGATGATCTAAGATTAAAACCGCGTTAAGGCAGACAGGCTATTAATTCTTCATAATTAATGATTTATTATTCCTTAGAAATAATGCTGAGGCTCACTTTTTTGTGTAATTGGCAGGAGGCATTAATGGTCCGCACCCAGCTGATGTTACAGAGCATAATAGATCAAGCAATGTTGCTGCTCCTGGCACGTGCATGCACTTTAAATCAACAATGGGCAGGCATTTGAATCCCGATTATACTGTTGATAAGAATGTAAGTAGTCTGAAATTATTTCTGCCATGGGAAGAAAATCAAAATAGGAAATTTCATGGCTCTTCCTTTTCTGTTAGATACTGCAATTAAGGTTACTGATATGCTAGCAAACTCCATTTAAGTGATTATCATGTTACGCAGAGGTTACTTAATACCAATGTTGTTTTTTTCGCTTAATTTTTTTAACTGATTTGCTTCTAGAGACTTCAAATGGTCAATCCTGAAGAAAGTCAAAATTTTCCAGGTCATGAGTGACACGCACATGCCATCAACTTCATATTCACATGCTGGTACCTTGAAAAGAAATGCCCCAAAACCCATAATTCCCACAGAAGCTGCAAATCCCAGTCATGGACATAACAACAAAGTTTGTCCTTCGTGTAGTTGGATTCCATCCTTCTGCTAAGTGATGAGATGGTAATTTTTCCAGTTCATTCATTTTGTTTTCTGCTCTGTCTGCTAGGGAAAAGCAAATCACGTGTCTTTAAGTTGGATTTTTTTTTTAAAGAAATTTCAGCTAGTGCTTTTATTCTCTCACGCATCAGAGTTGTTGACCAAATATTCCCAGTAGTGTCTTTAGAGGTGGATCTTGTCAAGATACTGGAGTTACATTTAGGGAGGTAGCAAATTTGTGGTGATTTGACGAATTTGCTACAGGTGCAGTAGTAAGGGGAAGGTGTAGCTGATTTGAAGAATTACATTAGTGTGAATTCCCCCACACATTGTTTTATCTTAAGGTGACCACAAACACATTGGTTGTTATATGAAATACAGATACAAAAAGCCTGGTCACTGTGCTGTTCATAGATGTCATGAATGACTTACAGCAACCTTGTATTGATGATTATGTAACATTACTTGTATGTGAAGCATTATTAACCCCCTTTTTGAGTAGAGTATTCAGTTTGCTTTCGCCACATGGTTTTTGACTGACAATGTTTGGTTTACTTCAATCATGATTATGATTTCCTGATGCAATCTTCCCTTTTGTTGTCTGTTGAATTGTCCCAGTTGTTATGTGGGACCATTTTAGCCCAGTAACCAAATCCAGTACAAAAGAGCATGGTGTTAGCTCTGATACCTACAGGCACTATATGAAGAACCCTTAGGTTTTATTTGAGATAAAAAAACATCTTGTTAAGTATGACTTTGACGTTTCTATGTCACTTTCTTGGCTTTTTTTTTTTTTTCCAGCAAGAGCAATCTATACAAGTAAGCAGGTCAGTCAAGATAATTTCAGAAATCTAGTGGAAGTTTATGGCAGAAAGAGCTAGAGATTTTTCTTATTTTAGTATTTGTTGGAGCTGGGCATATATTCCATTCATTCAAATTCTGTTATGCTCATTTACATTTAAAGCAATAGGTCAACACAATGCATTTGAGCTGTTATCTGATTCTTCAGAACATGATTTGTTCAATTAGTTTCTTTTAGTTTTATCTCTTACGGTGCTAATGAAGAAAGCAATATTTATGTCCACATCTGAATGATGTCATTATCTGTAGGGTTACTGTTAGGTATTTGTGGATTTATGCCCTGCTTTTTTATATTCTTGCTAAACAGTATTATTTTTCATTTTCTGGTTAATGATAACAAGACAGATCATTGGCAGTATTTGTTTTCAACTCCTTTTCATCCTTAGTTCTCTTTTTATTTAGTCCACTCAATTTCAGTATTGTATTTTGGATTTGACTTCTAAAGGATTGTATAAGGCAAAGTGCTACTTTTCAGAAGAATCCTGGATGTGTTATCTGATGCATTCAAAGATTGTTGAATTGGAGATCAAGATAATCATGTAGTTTCATTCTTTAAAGGGTGATGAATATATCCTGTTTTGTTTCATCAAATGGTTAAAAGATTTTGAAGAAATTTTATCCTATTGAAGTTAGTGTGTAAAATCCAATTGTCAGTTAATAATTTGTAATTTGCAGGAAATTTTTCTCTACAGTATGGTTCGAAGGATGGAATATGACAGGGAAATGCCAAGTTAGAAAGGTATTTGGAGACTGTAAACATATGCCTACAGCTATTTCTGATTGAGGAAGGGGCCGCTTAACTGCTGACAGTGGAAGATTGCCTGAACTGAATATCAATTTTCCAGAAAATGTCTTACGTGGGTCCAGAAGTCTGTGGATATCCACAGAATCTGTGAAGTATGGTTTTAGTTTTGCTTTTGATTTTGACAAGAGATCACAGAATTTGTCATTCTCTTAGTCAACACGAAATTGTCTGTGGCTATCATAAAGCCACTTGATTTTAAGGTGAGAATTGTGTTTTATAAATGGAATTAGTGGGCTAATCAAGGAAGGGCAGGCCAACAATAGGTAACGTGTCAACTTATTTGTGCAACTGTGTGAATACAGATTGAAGATACTTGCTAGAATTGCAGAAAGAGAAGTTGAGAATTGGTATGGAGTAGTATTCAGTTTATAGTTGTTGGTAATTTACAAGCTGCAGTTCTAAATTAGTGTCTTCTGATTGCTGAAGCGTCCCCTAGGATGTAAGTTTGTGACGCAATTAATACGTATTATCCTATCCAAGCTTTCAACACGCTCATCTTCTCGTTCTTGTTGGTGTGGCACAAAGTTATTGCTTGCTAGTGTTTGTACCAGGTATGTTTAGATTTTGGACTTTCTGAAAACTTAATTTACAGCTTTCTTTCTGGTCAGTAGCCACCTGCAACCTCCTCTAAACCCCTACAATACTGCATTCAATGAGGTGTGACATGAATACACTAGTTTTGGAGTTGCTTCAGGTTCAGGGTTGGCTGCCTCTGTATTTTAATACCTACCTTTCATCAAAGAATGTGAATGAATGAGGAAATGTCATTAAGCTTAAGCGAAAGTTTTCTGGCTTCTGAGTTGTGTTCTTGCTTCCACCGGATACTTGATGTTTTATTGCTTGTATTCTTAGGAATTATGTTACATGTTTCAAACCTTAAGTTCAACAAGCTCTCCTCCCTAGGAGAGAAATTGGACTGGAATTTGGACGTCTAAAGACATTTTATTGGTACTCAATCAGGAAGGAAAATTAGAGTTAAGGTCGGTGGCATACAAGGCCGTTGAAAGTTATTATTAATTCCATTTTCTTTCAAGCTGCGGTTCGCTTTTTCTTTTGGCGTTTTTGTAAGAGACAGAAAGCAGCACCAAGAAGTCGCCCAGGGGGGTGGCGGTGTGCGGTGGGGCGCGCGGGGGCGGTGCGCGGTGGTTTGTGGAGGGAATAATAGTGGAAATCAGAACAAAAGCTGAACTCGCGCTTGCCTCAAACCACTAAAGAACTAGGGAGTACAGAAGATCTGTAGCCTAGCAGCCAAACCAGAAAAATGCCAATATCGCACTGTCTCTGACTTTCTGTATGTCCTCTTTGAGTCCTTCGAGGCACCCAGATTTTCGTCAGCACAACCACAGGTTCGGTCCGGATGATTCCAACCATCCTGGATAACGGTTTGAGCTATTTTGTCACTTCATTATCATACAGTCAGCACAACCACAGGTTCGGTCCGGATGATTCCAACCATCCTGGATAACGGTTTGAGCTATTTTGTCACTTCATTATCATACAGTAATTCATCGACGCGTGTGTCTTCATCAGTTGTACCAAAACCATGCTGATTAAAACGCACGGACTCGACATTATACTTTAACATGCATCAGAGGTCACGGAAAGCTCAGGTGGGTAATTTTCTCCAAGGCTAGAGATTTGGATCTCTTGGATCCGATTCCCTCAAGGGCATTGATTGCTTCATGCGATCAAAATTTCCTAAAATTGAGATTATAGAGTAATAAGTTGAAATAGAATAGAATGATCATATCGCATATACTGCGATTGAGCATGAGACATCAGCTTACATCCATTCTGGTAATGATTTGGAAAGAAACAAGAAACAGTTTTAAAGGTGTGAGAGTTGTCCTTGAATTCAATCAAGAAACTTCGTACGTTGCAAGGTGTTATATCTCTCAAGAAAAGCGATAAATAATTATAGTAGAAACTAAATGGTGCGGGCTTTTAATTACCATTGGAGAATCTATGCCTTTTGAGTTGGCCTCTCTTCTCACCTGCGTTGCACATGTTCATTGAGATTAAATTATAGTCGAGCCAAGCGTGCTGGCAAAATATGCTACCACTGCCCAGTATCAATTCACTTGGCAATTGATGAAAGAAGTTTGCTGTGATACATGAAAACATAGCACTTAAGTACTCCACGAATGATGCATACACCACAAGTCCACATCATTGCCTTTCCAAACCCTAGAACAGTATACATTCGCCTTCAGAAATATGTTAAACCCATTCCCAATACAGTAAAATCGCAAGCAGGTAGTCGTGCCTCTTTTGAGGCACTCACAGCATCGATCATCTGTTGTATCGCTGAACATAGTTTCATGTGTAAGACTATAAGAACATTATGAAAACAGATTTAACTCCCAGAAAATTGTACATGCTCCTCCTACCTTAGGAAAGAAATTAGTTGGATATACTAGGAGCCTTGAGAGAAAAGCAGCTTAGCTAGGTAAGTCATTTGCTGAATAAAAATATCGGTCTGTTGAATCCAGTTTTGGTGCCTGATGGACCACCAGAACGGATGTCTGCTACAGTTATAAATCCAATCTGCAAAATACCAGTCACAAAGGATATTAACCTATAATTTATAACAAATGCACCGGTATAAAATAGTTTAGTATTTCCATTCACTGATTCTCAACCCTACTAATAGAACAGAACATCAGGGATTCCTTATCCAGAAGAATTTCCTGAAACTGTTCTGGATGGATCTTAATATTTCGATAATTCGTTGCTGTGGTCTGCAAGAGTAGATAAGCATTGGCCTTAGTATTAAAAAAAATCTTGAAAAATGAAACAATTTTATTAATCCAGCATTTGAAAGATTTTTATTTTAAAAATTTTTAAACATGTGCTTATAGGTAGGGGTGGATATTTTTAACTGAACCCATCCAAATCCAACTAAGCCAATGATTTGGATTGGTGTCGTTTTGAATCAATTTCGACTTGAAAAAAATAAAACCAAAAGATTTTGGTTCAATTTTTTATTTGTACTTAGTCCAAATCAAAAAAATCAAACTGGTTCACTTATTTTAAAATTTATATTTTATATTTTATTTTTATCATTTTAATTAATAAATAATGACTTGTTTAAATTTAATTAATATAAATTTTAAAAAATAATTTTTATTTTGAGTTTAGAACCTATAAAATAAAAAATAATTTCTATTTTTCGTTTAGCTCAAACCAAAAATAAACATTGGCCTTAGAATCAAAAATAGATAAACTCTTAACAAATGAAATAATTATATTAATCCAGCATTTGAAAGATTTTCATTTTAAAAATTTTTTAAACATGTGCTTCCAGCAGAGCCAGAAGAGTAAATAAAAATAGGAAGCTTTAGTTAACAACAATGTGTTAAGGTTGATCAACGGTTCCGGTTTGACTCGGAATCGTTAAGAACCGAATCAGAAAACCAATTCTAGACCAGAACTTATTACAATCGGTTCAGTTCCAATTTCTAATTTAAGAAACTGAAAAAAATCGGTTAGGTTTCGATTTTAAATAAATAAGAACAGGAACCGACCCATTTAAAAACTTAAAACACCCGACCCAACTCAAAAAATCTAACCCAAAGGAAACAAAAATCTAACCTAAGTGCCTCAATGAGTTTACCTCTTTTCTTGATCCGAATTCTAAGACTTCTTTCTCTTTTGTGCATTCTTGCCTCTAAAACTTCTATTTCTTTGTTTGAAATCGACATTCCCTCATCATCGTCGTTGATTAGAAGCTTTTAATCTTCACTTCTTCAATCCTTTTTACTCTCTATTCTCTTCGCTTGGCTTTATTTATTTAGGGTTACTATACAAAATACCCAAATTTGTAAATCAATTTTTCTGGTTCTTGTTTGTTACACCTGCTTTCAAGAAGGTCCTGAGACCGCACTTTTAGATTTAAAGCTACTGTTAATTTGATAGTCATCCCTATTACTTTACTCCCTATTACTTTACTTTCCGTTAGGCTGAGCATTCTGCTGTTGAGATCACTTTCGACTCTCTTTCCATCTCCAGGCCCTCTCATTTTCTCACTATCAGGATTCAAGATTCTGGTTAGTTCACACCCCTTCCTTCTCTTTTGAGTTATCTGACTCACAGTTTTAATCTTCCCTTACTAGGGTTCCATGTTTAAGAATTTTAGTTCTTCTCTATTAGTCGAACAGTAAGTAATTATAGTAGAAATTAAGCAAGAATTATGTTAATATTAATTAATATTAAGTTGGTGTATCGTCCTAAAGAATTTTAGTTCATAATGAGTGAAGTATGTATGTATATCTCAAGTTTCAAATTTTATGCATGTATGAAATAATGTAATTGTTGCTGTTGATGATCATGGAATTTATTATTAGACTTGTAATGTTTAATAATAAATTATTGAAATAATGCAATTTTGAATTATGGTATTTCTGTCCACAGCAAGTGTAGTATGCATGTATATCTCAAATTCTAAATTATGTATATGTATAAAATAATGCAGTTATTGTTATTATTGCTGATCATGGTATTCATTGTATGGCAAATATCAACTATAAACAGAAAGACTATAATATGAATAAATTAATGAAACAAATATAATATGGCTAAATTTCTAAGAAGCAAAACGTGCACAAATGTGAATAAAGAAGTTAATTAGCATATAGTTGCATTTTGTTCTTTTTCAAAATTTGAAAAATCCTCATTTGAGCTACTGGTCTTAGCATTTTTATTTATAACTCTTTAATTGTTAATCTAAAATTCATTCTTTTTTTTTTTCAATTTTTGAAACTTGAAGAGTAAATATGGATGTAATTGGCGAGGAAACTCAAGCTATTTTCCAAATATCTTGAACTCGTAAAAATACTTTTAAAATGTGGAATCATTTTGAGCGGATAATTAATCAATATACTAGTTTTGTTGAAAATATAAAATGTAATTATTGTAGAAAGTTGTTAACATATAAGGTTCAATGGGTTACTTCTACTATGAAAAAATATATTGATAGATGCACTAAATTTTTTTATAATTTAGATAAAAGACAAAGGATGTTTGTAGGCAAGTCATGTAGTACTAATGAAGGTAGTATTCTAATGAAATGAAAATTTGATCAAGAGTATTGTAAGTTGATGCTTGCTAAAACTATTATAAAATATAAGTTGACTTTTATTATAGTAGAGCGTGATGATTTTAAGAAGTTTGTGCATACTTTACAACCTCAATTCAAATTTGTTTTTCGCTTTACTATTGTTAAGGATTGCATGAAAATATATATGAGTGAAAAAAGAAGTTTGTGAGAACGCCTAAACTCCATGAATATAAGAATTGTTTTAACTACGAATATTTGGACTTATATTCCAAATTTTAGTTATTTATGTCTCACTGCATATTTTATTGATAATGATTGAAAATTACACAAAAGAATTCTGAATTTTATTGAAATACCTAGCCATAAGAAGAAAGACATAAGAAAAATGGTATAATCATGCATTCAAGAATGAGGTATTGATGATAAAGTGTCTACAGTGATGGTAGATAATACAAGTTTTAATGATGCGGCAATTACATATTTGAAGGGTAAACTTTCAAACCTAGTTCTTGATGAAGAATTTCTCCACATAAGATATGTTGCTCGAAGATGAACTAGGAGAAATAAAAAATTCAGTTAGTCAAATTCGTAGTGCAGTGAGATATATGAAGAGTTCTATAGTAAAAGCCCAATAATTTAAATTATGCGTTAAAAGAAAAAGAATCACAAATAATAGAAAAATCTGTCTTGATGTTTCAACTAAGTAGAATTTAATTGACCTAATGTTGGACAGTGTCATTGTATTTTAAAAAGCATTTGACAGGATGAAGGATAAGGATTCGGCTTATAAGTCTGAACTTGAGAGTAATGATGGCATTCCAACTTGAGAAGATTGGCAAAAAGCAAAAGTCTTAGTAAGATTTTTAAAGTAGTTTTATATCATCATTAATAAATTATCGAGATCTTTGTATATCACATATAATAGTTATGTTCATGATATTGTTGGCATTTTTATTTGCATGAATGAATGGGTAAATGATATAGATCCATAAAAGTATGTGTTTAAAAAATAAAAAAAAAATTGATAAATATTATGGTGATGTCGATAAGACAAACATTATGGTTATAATTGCAGCTGTGTTAGATCCAAAATACAAAATGTATGTAGCTAAATATTTTTACAAGAATTTTTTTGGTGATGATAGTGCAAAGGTACATGAGAAATGTGCAAAATTAAAGAATTCTTGCAACATTTGTTTGAGTTTTATAAGGGTGGTTGTAAAGGTTATGAATAAAGTTATTCATCTCAAAGTTTAAGTGTGGCCAAAAATATTGATGATGTGAGCAGCAATAATGATGGCATGTATATTGATGAAGACTTTATTAGATTTATAAGAGATGAAGAAGATGTAGGGCCTAAATCAAAATTAGAGAAGTACTTTGAAGTAACTTGTGAAGATAGTAGAAGCAATCTTGACATCTTAGTTTGGTGGAAAATTAATAGGTTCAAGTACAAGGTCTTTTCTCGTATTGTAAGAGATATTTTGGCGATTCTCGTGTCTACTATTGCCTCAGAGTTGGCTTTTAATACATTTGGTCATATACTTGATCCATTTTAAAGTTACTTAACTCCAAAAGCTGTGGAATCATTGATTTATACTCAAATTAGTTACGAGCTGCACCAACGCCAATAAATATCGAAAAATTAATGGTAGATACAAAAATATATGATTCTGGTAAGTTTAACTTTATAATTTAAATTTTAATCATGTTAGCTTGTTATTTTAGTCTTATCATAACCTGATTTATATGTATTTTTTTTTATTTCTTTGTAATAAAAATAAGCATGGTTATAGATACATAATATGTGAATGAAAACAACTTTAAAATTTTAAAAGTTAGTGTTTTCATTGCAAACATGTAAATAAGGTAGGTTATTATTATTATTTTTATTTCTACTTAATTTATAGCTTGGTAGATAGTTCAGAATTCTCTCTATTGTTTGTTAGTTTCTATTTTCAGATTTTTTATTATGATTTGTTAGTGTTTTTGTTTGCAATTGTTTGACCCTTTATGTTTATTGTAAAGGTAGTGAAAAAATAGGTAGTTTGAGATTTGATGAAAATAATATTACAAAGTTCTATTAGTTAGTTATTTCCTTTTCTTTATTATATTTTGTATTATATATGGATCCTTTAAATGTGTGCTTACATTTATGTTATTGTATTACATAAATTATGATAAAATTTCTATGTATCCTAACAATACTTATTGATATTTATGTATAATTTTTAATGACTTGAGAGGAGAGTAAGAAAAGAATTCTTGTAGTTTCAGTATAGATAAGTTTAGTGTTACATGAAAGAAATTGGATTGTACCAAATATATAATTACATATTTATGATTAATTTATGAGTTTGGGATATGCTTTCTATGCAGAGAAAGTTCTTTGTGTGACAATCATTTTGTTTGTTGTTTTTGTTAAGCACCTAGTTCATATTTTAGTAATGCAGAGCTAAATTTTACATTTTTTCAGTTTTGTAATTTAATGAGATAAATAATCTTGGTTAACAGCATAATTATGGTGAATCTGTTATTAATATATTACATGATACATATGTTTTATTGTAATAATTGCACTTTCTTTTCCTCAAATCATAGCTCAGCATCTTTCATAACAATTAATTACATTTGTTGCTTTTGATGTGAGGAGGTAACTCATTTTCACTCTATCTTATTTTTAGTCTTTTATGGGCAGGAAAGACATTAGGACAAATGAACTTTTAGTGGAGTTGGGACACAAATTATTGTTGATTTTGCAATTTTATTGCCAATGATTTTAGTGGTATTATTATCTTATAGGTAGCGTTGGCTTTTAATAGGTAGTGTTAGCATTGCTGGTTGCTGACTTGCTACTATAATGCTGATTGTTAACTTTTAGCTGCTGTTATGTTGTTGGTTGTTGCATTGTTGCTGGCTATTGTTAACAATTTCTCTTTTAAACTTGTTATTTACATGTTAGAATAGTTGAACTATATTTTTGTTACTTAAGTTAGTGTATGAAATTTGCTATTGATGTACAAACATATTAATTTTTAAATGTTTAGTACTTGCATTAAAGAAACATGATGTATTTTTTTTTTATTTGAATGTATTCTTTTTATATATTATAGAAACTTCATAATTATTAGACTTATATAGTTAAGTTTTTCATGGTATTTTTTTATATTTTAAATTTTAGGGTACTCTTTTTTTAAATAGGAATCAAATGAAACCGAAAAATAGAATATCTTGTTAAATAGGATAAATTCCAATTTTAAATTTTTGAAATCGGTTTTATTTAGGATAGATTTTGATTCCAAATAAAACTAGAACCGAAACTTGATTTGCTCACCCCTATAATGAGTCCAATGATCATAACATTTTTTTAAACCATGCACGCACCCCGTCCAACAAGCAGAGACACAAATTAAACTGATCTCCCTTCAAGGTTAACGTAAGAACAGTTTTGTCCCTAGACTCCTTGCTTGCTTCCATTACAAGATCCCTATTCAACTAGGTAATTTCTTTAGTGACAATAACTATACCATATTAATATACCTAAACTAGCACATTTTCTCCATCCACCCTTTGTCAAAAAATATCACCTCCATTTTCTATTTACAGTACATGTTTTCTGTGACCTTATTGATTAAATTATTGGGTAGCACAAATATCTATATATATATATATATATATATTGTTTGCAAAAAGTGAAGGAAGCATGGACCGCAAAAAGATCAGTACCTCGGACACTCGACGATTCTTTTCATATGATTGCCAAGGTTGAGTTTTCAATACAAAAATGCCACCCTGCTCACAATTAGACATAATTTCTCAACATATAGTTCACAAAGCCATTTCATAAGGTAAGGAACAATGCTACATAAATATGAGTACTCTAAGTATAGACAACACCACATAAGTTGAGACAAAGCAAAAATGTTTTTACTAGACAATAGACAATGATTACCGGACAAAGAATTCTCCGTATCCTTGCAAATAAAGTGATCACTCCATCATCACCCCAGTTCAAATGTATCCATTTGTTACACTCAAACTACATTGCAGAAGACAAATACAGTAACCATATGAACAGCATATTGAAGTTAACCAAAGTCAAAACATAAATAAGAGCTTCTAGTTCTTCATGCAAGGTACAACAAATTGATTCTTAACATAAAAGTCACTAAAATTGAATAATTTAGACCTACAATAAATCACATACAAAAATAACAAAATTGAGATGCGGTGATATAATGATCCAAAAGCTTCTAATAAAAAAAAGAAATACTTATTGAAAAGCTGCAAACGTCAAATTCAAGAAGAGAAAAAGGAGAAGGCACAAACGTAGGATGCATAGATGTATGCAGCACGTAAACATGTAGAGATGAGGCAGAATTCTTCTTCAGTTAAACCCCAATTTTCAAAAGCTAGAACATAGGTTTTGTTTTAAAAAAATGGGAGAATGATGTGCACTCACCAAATTGAAAGTCAAACGAGATGAAAGAATTTTGAAAAGAAAATACCCCTTTGTATGTTCATTCTAGATTCAACTTTGATTGCTAAAATAAACCAAGAACACCATAAGATACCCATGACACAATAGCAAGAGCCTGGACTTAAAAAATCCATTAGTATGTTAAGAAACCTGCCATAAAAATATGCTACTCATTACAATTTTGCATGGAAAGCTGCAGCAGATTCTCTAGGGCCAAACAGTTTGGGAGTGAAGGAGAGAGTGAGATATTTTTCTAAAGTTGCAAAATGACTGCATAAGTGAAGGAGAGAGTGAGATATCTTTCTAAAGTTGCAAAATGACTGCATAAAGTTTCTCTATCCTTTATTTCACTTAGTGGGAACTTAAAAAGAATGAAAACAGTTTGTTTCACAAAAATGCACTTCATTTGTTTTTTTGTTTTTTTTTCAATCTGTTAACCCCCTCCCTCACAGGTAAAACATTTTTTGTTAGATGTAATGAAGAACAAGAAAAGACTTACCAGAGAATTGTATCATAGAACTTCTCAGGTGGATCCCAACCATGCACAAAGTTTTATTGTCAGAAAGAAACTATGTCAAAGAGACCTCTTCCTAAACAAGAACAATTTCTTGAAATTTTTTGCTTCTCTTCATTCGTAGCAGTTACATAATGCTCTAAACCATCTACTTTTTCTGCAACCTCCAGTCTGAAATCCTTTATATGATTTTTTTTCAGTTTGTTCCATTTTCACAATTTTCCTAAGGTGCCAATACGCATCCACAACTCGATGCGCAAAACCAAAAGAAGACCCATAAATTTCCATCAATTTCAAATTAATAATTAGAACATCGATATGTGAGTACTCCATATGTGACATCCTGTTAGGTTAAATACAGCTGAAAATAAAAGTATCATTGATTCCCTATTTATCCCATCAAGATTGGGAAGTCCAAAATCAAATGCAGGTGTGCCATCCATGCACACCCACCCCTACCTACCTAGACATGAAATTATACCAGTACAAACGTTGCTATGCCATAACAATAGATGCAATTCTTTAGGGCACTTATCACTAACAGTATGATTCACCTAGAATACAAATAAATAAAACTTTCACCTCCCCACATCATACTGACAAAATCACACTTGAGAGCTTTTAAAGAGATTATATTATGAATTATTTCAACTTATATCAAACTTGCCACCAACGAACATTAGGGGTGAATAAGAATCTTACTAGAGTCAATGTCAATTCCAAGGATGCTCAGTGAAACTATTTTGCAGTGGAAGAAACATGAAAATCGTAATCATTATCATATAGACACTTGCCCCATAGTCCAAAAAACTATTGTAATATACTTTCATTGCAATAACCATCCCTAATCACGTTTCGGCTGTACGGTTCTTGCAAATTTTTCTATAATCAATGGAAGAAATTTTAATTTTAAAAAATGCTCACAATTTAAACTCGAACAAGCCGTTAGAAATTTTAATTCAGCAAGACCAACTCAGAAAATTAAAAATACGTTGATAAAACAATAAAACGGCAAAATTTACTTACTATGGAGGAATAATTTTACTAAAGTTGAAAAAAGTACCAATTTGAATAGTTATAATTCCACAATTGCAGCCAATGTCGAGACAATCTTTGCCTTCAAACCATTCTTTCTTCAACACCTTAAGTCGAGGATCTTCATCTGAGCCCTCGCCAATCTAAACAACATATATACTCCCATGAAACAATTAGCAACCTGAATTTCTAAAAGAAATAAGAGAGAGAGAAGGAAGGAAGGAAAGAAAAACTAATTACACGATAGCCGTAGTAGTTCCTGTAATTACCGAAGGGGAAAACGTCTTTGCTCTTTCTCTTCTGCAGTAGCTGTCGTTGAGCTTCACCGTTTTTTCTGTGCTTCTTCTCCACGGTGTTCTTCATGTAAGTTTATGGCAACGGTAACAAGGGTTTTATTGTATATATTTTCCTCGGATTCAATACAAATTAATAATTATTATATTTAAATTAAAGTACGATAATAAATAATTTAATTAATAAAAAATTATTTATTAATTTTAAATAAAAAATTAAAAATAAACTATACTTTTAATTAATATAATAAAAAAATTTATAATTTAATTTTAATTTTTTATTTATTGTTAATAAATAAATTTTTTTTATTAATTATATAATTTTGATATATTATTTAATTATTTCATCTAAAATTTTGTTAAATTTTTTAAAATTTTTTTATTTTTTATGTATGATTATTTTAATTTTTATTATTTATTTTAAATATTTTTTAATATTTATTTTATATATTTTAATATTTTTTATTTTAAATTTTATAAAAATTATTTTAAGTCTCCTGCACACATTATTTTAGAGGGGTGAGAAGGTTTGGATTAGCTTTTTACAGTAGAAGCTCAACTCGACCTGGGCCAAAATGTAGGGTCTCGTCTCCTAAATTTTATAATAATTTATTATTTAAATATTATTATTTTAATAAAAACTTATGAACTGATTGGATATGATCCATTAAATTTTGGGCTTAATTATATTTTAAAGAGTCGAACTCAACCCAATCCGTAAACTCACATGAACCAACTTTTTACGGACCGACGCAGCTCAGACCGGACAAATTAACACCACTGCATTATTTTGACTGTGACTAAGTACTTAAATTGAACCTGCCAAAAAAATCCATTGATATTCATGTCTCTTTAATTGGAAAAATAATAATAAATACAAGTACAAATCCAGATGTAACCACAACTTTAGTTTGACTACACTAATATACTAATGCATTGTTACATTATCCTTTTCACTAAATTTTATTTTTCATTTATTTTATATTATATATCTTAAATTTTAAATTCATATTTTAAATTTTTTATATTAAATATTTTAATTATCATTTGAATTTTTCTTTTATGTTATATAATTTTAAGTTGAAAATTTTAACTTTAACATAAAAATACTTTACATTTTATGTTCCAAGTCCAAGTATTAATGGCCAAAAAAGCATAAAGTATATTTGAGTTATGATGATGTTTTTTCAAATTCTAAATAAAGAGCTTTTTGTATTTTCTTTTCCCTACAAACCCAACCAAAGAATTCCTAGACTACGCATAGACATGTTTCAGGACACACATTACCTGGTAAGGTTTCACCGAAAGTTTCTCTTGTTGAAGAATTTAGAACTAAAATTGAACACAAAAGAACTAGAAAACGATTTTCCTGCATAATACACATTTTATTTTCGGGTGGGGGGAGTCAGCTTCTTCAAACAGGTAGCAGAAGCTCATACAATGGAGGGAATAAGATTTCCCATTGAAACAAACAAGAAGAATATATTTGTACAGGAATCTCACACTTTTCCTTCACTGCACCTAAGCTAACAGCAAGGATGTTTATTGCAACTATCACTCTGGAAGATGCTATAACGATATTTAACAAAATGGGATTAAATACACTCTGTGGGCGAACTTCTTCCAAGAATCTTCTAAACCCAGAGCCAGATTTCAGTGTTATAAGCAGCTTGGTAAGATGAAGCTCCTAAAACTCATTCCAATTCCTTGATAAAATCAACATTATCAACAAAAACCTGCAAAAAAATCAAGTATTTAAGCTAATGAAAAAAAATTTAAGACAAGAAAAGGGACGGGTGCCACTGAGTTAAAAAGGGGAAAATCAATCACATATAGAAATCTACATAAGAAAATGAACTAGTGTGTGTTGAGTGCATGTGTGTCTATGCATGTCCAATCACCCTTAGCATATAAAATCCTGCAAGAGACATTGGGCCTCAACTTCTCATAAATCCAAAACCAGTGTTAAGCAAATTGATAGTTTGAAATGCCTAGTATAATGTGCAAGCAGTTTGCATAGCTCTAATGGAGGATGATCCCACCAAAAGAGATTGGGTTAATAAATCAGCAGCTATCAGGTATAGAAAACCATATGTTGGTGAGAGCAGATGGCGTCATAATTTTCTATCTCGTACCCTAATAACTGAATGCTGAACTGTTCTTAAATTAATTTTAACCTGAAACTGTTGATAAGATTCATAAAGCTTGTCCCTCAAAAAGCATTGGTGCCATCTTCCATTTCATATCTGAGGCAAACTCTAATGACAATTAACAACAATAAAAAAAGAAAGAGCCATTCTTGCTTAGAGGGTCATCAATCTACTGACGCTCCTTAAGAACCTATATGATACCATATCTTTATGTCTGCTGAGCTAGTCTTCAAAAGTTCTGGCTGACAGATCACAAGTGCAACCAAAGAAGTTGATCAAGTCATACCCAACTTCTTAGGCACAAGCATAAAGGTGTTAAATCTTTAAAATGCATACCGATTTCCAACCATCAGGATCCAAGCATGCAGTAATCTTGGTGTTGATACCAGGTAAAGGACCAGGTTCCCGGGTAACTTTCCCACCAAAGAGTTTAATTGCTTCTGCAGTTTTATAAACATCATCTGTGCCTATTGCAATCTGCCAAGAAAAAGATGAAAATCTCCGACTAGTCCGATAAGACAGAATAACATAGTGCAAAACCAATAAACCCAATACCATAGAAAATAAGGATCATAAACTAAACAACACATGCACCTTTTTTCTGTTTCTTATATTAAAAAAAAAAAAAAAAAACAAAGGCACAGAAAATAGAATAGAATTAAAAGACAATGCACAAGACACAGTTCAATATCTTGCACGCGAATGGATGCAAAACATCCTGCCTAACATGTTTGAGGAGAAAACATAGAAAGGAAATTATTTCCACCTGAGCATAAGCATTTCCTTTATCATAATCAGTGACCCCATAGTTGTAAGTCAACTCAAGCACGGCATTTTTATCTTCAGGACCATAGCCCACCATGGCTATTGTATACTGATGAGATGAAAAGAAGTATGCATGTCAGCAAGGTAGAGATGTACAAATAAAGCACTTACCAAAAGGCTAACATGTCAGATGGAACATATTTAACATCTATTAAAAAGAGAATTATATTTGTTAAAGAAAAAGAAAAGGATGGCCAACTTATGGGCATGGTAACAACTTAATGTTTCAGAAGCATGGCACCATAATTTCAAATTTTCAAGCATATAAAATATTTAACTGTAAATTTTATGAGAAATTGAAGTTGAAATATATACCCATAATGCCACTAGTAAAGAAGAATGTGAAGGGACAGGACTTAATCAATTGAACAATAAGTGTGAAAAAATTATGATTTTTTCTTCCATTATTCTTCTTTTGACTTTCAGGGAAGGTGCTACAAAATTATTTTTTGCTTATTTAACTAACAAAAAATCCTGTTCAATTTGCTGCCTAATCATATTTTATTAGAAAAGATAGCTCTTCTATCCCACACTGTAACCTTAGCGTTTGAAAAAGAAGCTTCAAGTTTAAGAATCATAGAGAGTATCCCCCATTCTATAAAATACAGACCACATACTGGTCTACTGGTCTAACAATCTAATTTTATTACAAAATAATAACACATTGATGTACGAATTGTATTGGAACACACAAATATAAGGAAAGATGTCAAGTTACCTTGTATTCTGGATTATCTCTTTTGCGAAGAAGCTCCATACCAAAGGCCTAAAAGACAGAAGCAATATACTAAGAACTATACTTAAAAACGAGGTATGCAAAAACAACTGGCAAATGAGCACTAAAGATTGAATCTAACAGATTATAAGTGCCCAATCCTTCTAACAAGAACATTGACCTTCTCATAAAAATTTATGGCACGATCAAGATCACCAACACGAAGCATTACTTGACACAGGGGCTCAGGTGTGGGCCCTCTTTCCAATAGTTCAAATTTGTAACCATCAGGATCTTCAATAAATGCAATTACAGTACTGCCACCTTTCACAGGACCAGGTTCTCGGGTTACTTTGCCTCCTTTAGCCTTTATGAGTTCCACGGTCTTGGCAACCTAGTAGAGATTATGCCAGTTTGATCTTCTATGAGTCAATAACCGGTAGAAAGTCTAAGAACCAAACGCGAAAAAATTGGCATAACTGTAAGGAGCCTACAGATAGGAAGCTACAAGAAAACCTTAGAAAAAGCCACTGCAAGCTTAAAGGAATATGTATAAATTGCAAGAGAATTCAATAGTAGGAACTTACATCCTCAACGGCAATACCAAAGTGGCCAAATCCAGTTCCAATATCATACTTGTCAACTCCATAATCTGGCAGCGTCATTAAATGCATATTAACAGGAACAATACATGCATATGTTGAAAGAAACATCTACTATTGATTTGGCTTATACTGGTTCTTTCAGCATCTTAGTATTCCACCAAAGGTTCATTTGAAGTTTCGCTGTTTCAGAGTTTTTTAAGGTAGCCAACAAAGCAGCAGTCAGATAGCTTACTGTAAGTGAGTTCAATAACAAAGTGAGAATCTTCTGGTCCATATCCAAGAAACGCATTTGTATATCTCTCCTCTGGTATGTCACGTTTCCGTAGCAATTTCATCCCGAGGCACTCAGTGTAGAATCTGCAGTCCCCATAAAATATGATAAATCATAAGATTCTTAACAAAAATAAGAAGATAAATACTATGTTATAAGATTAAATTAAACTAACGTACTTTATCGTCCTATCCAAATCTCCAACACGATAAACAACATGAAGCATTCTTCTTTTGTCTTTCTTGACCCATTCTAGCGCATTTTCTTGAGCAGCACTTGTGCTTGCCTGTGACACATTCCCAGCTGAGGCCAGCCTGATGCTGTTGGTATCTCCTCTCAAGGGCTTAGAAGCTTTCAAACCAAATGATTGCGACTGTGGGACAGCTGAAACCACCATTCAAAAATCATTAAAAATACTAATATATATATACACACACACATATGTATATACACACACACATATGTATGTACACACACATATATATCATTCAATTCTGCCTCCTTATCAAAACTATACGTCTTCAAGAAACATATGATGTCCACAATTGTTTAATCTCGGCTAAAACTCAATCAAGCAAGCATGATTCAATGTAATATTATATCAAATGATTCAAGAAAAACCAGAAAAACAATTATTGACAACATTACCACCGTGAAACCTAACTTCAAATGAACAATGAAAAATCCATTAAGTTTCTTATGAAAAAATCCGTAATATTAGATAAAATCCACAATATTAGATATCCATATAAAAATAAATAAATAACTAAACAAAAATATTCCATATCTCTTACCGCTGGCTAGATGTAAGAAAACGAGCTTGCGAGAAGAGTTAAACGACGAGAGAGAAACACCAAAACGCGAGGAACAAGAAGAGATTCTGAAAGAAGAAAGAGAGGGTCTAATTGAGGAAGCCATGGATATTATCCTCACCATCTCCTCTCACTCCCACTCAGGCTCTGTAGCTATGTCCGCGTGCAGTCAAGGAAACAACAACGAAAAAAAAAAAAAAACGAACGAGAGAGGAGTGAGCGAGGTTGTGATAAGCTTCTTTAGAAATTTTGTCTTTGTTATCTCTGTCAAAATGAAATGGGGAGGAGAATGGAACCGATTCCTGAGGGTTTTTTTTTTTATTTTTTTTCTTTTTCTTTTTTCCCCTTTTTTACTTTTTTTTTCATTCGACTTGCCGTACGATTGGAATGACGTGGCTCTCGAGGGTCTCCCCTCTCCACTAACAACCAGCGAGGGTGGGGATTGGGTGGCGTTTGGTTCCTCTCTCAAATCTTCGTTTGTCGTTTCATTATTCTCCAAACTTGCCTTGGGCCTCTTGTACCGGCCTTCGGCTTCTTCGAATACGGGCCTTCGGCTTAGATGGATATATAATATGACGGCTATGCTAAATACACCCCGTGGGTGTGTTTATGTGTGTGTGTTTGTATATGTTTTCCACATTAATGCATCCCGCCTGGCCTAAGAAGCTATTTGGGCTTTAATTTCTCATTTACAAGTGCCTTTCTAAACACACATGTCACTTCTCTGAATACACCCAATATGCTAAACGTCTCAGTATATAGTATTAATTGTTTTTTTTTTTTTCTAACAATAATCAACGAAACAAAAAGATCTATATTGCTCAGTTATTTTTCTATAATGTCATAATATATTTTGTCGCATTGTGTATTCACATTTCTTGCCCCATGTGTGTATGTATGATGGACGGCAAGTTATGATTTCACCTGTTAAGTGGGTTAGATTCTACAGCTATGGTATATTAGATACAAGGGAAATCTAACTTTTTTTGTTATACAAAATTTAAAACATTAAAAGTTGATCGTATTTTAACTTTTTATTGTGTAAGATATATTTAAATTTTGTACAACAAAAAAATATAGATATATTTTCATGTTTAAAGTACTGTATACCAACCCTAGATCTAGACTATGATATAATAAGTGATAAATTGGAAGCTTTTAGAGTAAAATAATTGCTATTAAGAATCTTTTTAAGGTGGGATCGTGGAAGATTCTGCCTGTGTTGCAAAATTCGACGCATATGATTCTCAGCAATGACTAAAAATATCAGTAGGCTGCCAATAATTAAACCTAAACAATGAAGAAAAGACAAAACTTTATTTGCATAAATTCCTTAGGACGGGATTCTCCAATGAATGCATGTCGTCCGATTATCGTACACCGTAGTTCTATGGCTTTACTTTATATACCCCGCATGAAATAAAAGCACATTTAAGCTTGTAGGGTATATAAGCTATTATCACGTAAATTCTTCCATCAATTGTGTTGCTCCCATGGCCAGTGATTTCTAGATGAGAGTCCAGAATGTGCCAAATTTGTCCTTGCATATTTCTCGTTGTAGAAGCAGCAAAATAGGCAACAAGAATGCAGGCAGTGGCGTGCACACCGTGGTCACAAAGCTTCATGCTTCTTCCATTAGAGTCCATGTTATCTTTTGTTTTTTGTGGTGGAGTTTCAGGTAAAATAGTCTATCATCGCCCATTGGGATGATGTAAAACTGTTGCGGTATGAGATGACTGAGAAGAAATTATTGAAAAAAATTTATTAATTAGTTATAATTAAAAATATATAAAAAAATCCCATGAAAATTTCTCGGTTTCTGGTTTTGTTCCTCGTGTTCGCCATACAAAGATTTCTGATCGTGGGCCCTAATCTACTGTTTTCCAAATGGTGTAATTAGCCAATCAGTGGACAATTACTCAGGCATGTACCAGTAGACGACATGCATGGTGGCAGTGAGCTCACTGGCGGTGCCATAAAGTAGGCAGGGGAGTAGTGGGTTTTTCTAAAGTTGGTGTGACTCGCTCAATTTGCAATGCATGCTTCTCTTCTTAGAAGTTGGTGGCTAAATAAAACCCACCCCAATCTGATAGGCGCGTTCACTTCCCGAAAACGGAGTAATTCGAGCGAGATCCAACCCGTCTGGCTAATGGACGTTGACTTTTTTAAAAAATAAATATATTTTTTTAAAAATTAGCAAACGATTTGTTCGTACAATGTAACTCATGACGAGTTACAGTATCATGGTTACAGACCGTAAACCTTTTTTACGGTCGAGGAAGAGAAAGGGACCACTTTATGAAGTTTAAGGTGATTAATGAGTGAACGTGGTGGTACTCTCATCTCATTGTTGGCTGTACATTCAACCCAGTCCTGGTTCCAGAATTATTGACCGGCCACGCTACTATATAAAATTGTCACTCACTTTGTAAATTATATAATTGATAGTTAAAAAAAAAAAAGAAAGGTGGGGGGTGCATTTGTAAAGACTGCCCTAAGACAAGACGTCAATACAGCAACGCCAGGAATTCCACGCGCAAATAAGCGCGTGGAAAATGCAGTGCGGCAGTGGCTGCAAAAGCTGAGACTCTGACCTAGCACACATGCACTGATTGTACGTCTTTCACCTTGAACTACCCACGGCTCTGTACCTGATCCAAACTAAAGCCGCGACGTGTCACTCTCCTGTTATCTTACGCGCTGCGTGCGCTTACCCGCAAACTTCCTTCCCATCTCCACCCGACACACGCACTCTCAGTTGGCGCATTACGCACCCCACCCCGATTACTGCAACCTCAGACTGTTAATTTGCACTCTCTATCTTCGCCCATTTCGAGTAATCTCCGGCTGCTCAGTCTCCCTGGTTTTCTTTAGTATTCCTTTCTTTCTCAGATGATATTAATTATTGTTTATTAGTATATTATATTTTTTTTGTTTCTCCTTCTCGTAACGGTTTTGTATAACAGTAGATCGAGAACTCAATTTTGAATTTCAATTATATTGCAGTTTCAGTTACCAGTCTTCTGAAATTGTGGACAGAGTTATTGAATTCCAACTAGTTTGTTCACATTTCCAAAACAGAGAAAATCACAGTAATGATTTCAGGATCTGGTTTGGTGTACATTTATAGTTTGGAGTGATGGGTTGTGTGTATTCAAGAGCTTGTATGGGCGAGATTTGCATGCCAAGAGATGCAAGAATCAGAATCAAAGAATCTCAACAAATTGCATCTAGAACTACTAACGAGATTGCCGTATTCTCTCCGGGATCATCATCATCAGACGGTTCAGAAGCGGAGACCGGGGACCGAATCAATCAATTGAATCTAGCGCGGGACCCAGAGCTCGGTATCACCAGACTCTCTAGGGTTTCGTCTCAGTTTCTTCCTCCAGAAGGCTCAAGAATCGTTAAAATTCCATCTGCTAAGTACGAGTTGAGATATTCGTTTTTGTCGCAAAGAGGTTATTATCCTGATGCGCTTGATAAAGCCAATCAGGATAGTTTTTGTATTCACACACCGTTTGGGACCAGTCCAGATGATCACTTTTTTGGTGTTTTTGATGGGCACGGAGAGCTCGGAGCTCAGTGTTCGCAGTTCGCGAAGAGAAAATTGTGTGAGAATTTGCTTAGGCATAGTAAGTTCAACGTGGACCCCGTTGAGGCTTGCCACGTGGCGTTTTTAGCGACGAATTCGCAGTTACACGCTGATGTTTTGGATGATAGCATGAGCGGGACGACTGCTATTACAGTTTTGGTTCGCGGGAGGACGATTTACGTGGCGAATTCTGGTGATTCGAGGGCCGTTTTGGCGGAGAGAAGGGGAAAGGAAATTGTGGCCGTTGATCTGTCTAATGATCAAACGCCATTTAGAACTGATGAGATAGAAAGGGTGAAGCTTTGTGGAGCCAGAGTGCTGACATTGGACCAAATTGAGGGGTTAAAGAATCCCAATGTGCAATGTTGGGGCACCGAAGAGGGAGATGATGGAGATCCTCCCAGATTGTGGGTCCAAAATGGGATGTATCCGGGGACTGCATTTACGAGAAGTATCGGTGACTCTATTGCAGAAACAATTGGCGTTGTTGCCAATCCTGAAATTGTTGTCTTGGAGCTCACCAAGGATCATCCTTTCTTTGTGCTTGCTAGTGATGGAGTTTTTGAGTTTCTTTCCAGCCAAGCTGTCATTGAGATGGTAAGGTATCTGTTTTAATCTATTGTTTACTGAAAAATGGTAGACGCATAAGAAATATAGAAAGAGTATTTACTTGTTAGCTCTTGAAACTCTGTTATCTTGCCCTATTGAGGTTAGTCATGCAGTTAATAGTTATTCACATTCGATTTGCATAAACCTTAAATAATTATGTGATCACTCTATCTTTTGTTGAAAAGTGTGTTAATAGAGGAGTTTGGAACAGGTGCAGGTGATAAAGTTGAGAATATCAATGGTGAGTGGGAAACACATTAACTTCACACTAAGAAGGCTTGAATGCACTTTAAAACTGTGAATTTTACAAAATTGGGATCAGTTGCAATTCATGGATTTACAGTATCACATGCACATATAATATGCAAATACCAAATGATGGACTATAATTTGGGTTATGTATTCAAATCACTAAAGGAAAATGTTCTAGGTATGATGTTGGTGGTTTTATTATTCATGTATTAAACTTTACAGAATTTTATCAAACTGCTTATGGGCAAAATTTTTGAAGGGAGGTATTAAGATTCAGGTCATCATGGAAATCACATAAATTCAATATTCTTATATTTAGAGAGGAAAAGCAATAACATGACTATATCTATACATCTTCAATTCCAAATATATTTTTTTTGCTGCTTCCAGTAAGCTAACGTATACTTCAAAACTTTCCATATTAGTATCTCGAGAAATGTCGTGGCCCATCATCTAATGGGTCATGTTAAATGGATAAATGAGGAGGAAAATGACTTCAAAAGATTATAGTTATTTGATACTTATTTAATCTAGGTTGCATAATACATAGAAATTATATATGATTTATTTCAGAGTGACCATCTAATGTACTCTTTTCTTTTACCTGTTATAGGCTGGATATTTACTTGAACTCTGTTTTCATTTATTTATTTATTTTTTTTCCCAATCTTGACGTTCCATCCTTTGATTTCATTACTAATGTGACATTAGTTACTAAACAACATGCCTCCTCTTTCTTCTTGTTCTCTTTTTATCAATGTTCTTTATTCTGTTAATATTTTTCCAGGTTGCAAAATATAAAGATCCACGTGATGCTTGTGCTGCAATTGTGGCTGAATCTTATCGACTTTGGCTACAATATGAAACTCGTACAGATGATATCACTGTGATAGTTGTGCATGTTAACGGTTTAGTAGATGTAAGAGAGCTTCTTGTTTAAATTATTCATTGATAGAAAGTTAATATGGCCTCCAGTTGTTATTTGTGTCACCACTTGCTGTTCATTGAATGGTTGTCCTTTTCTTTTTTTGGCAGACTGCTGTTAGTCAATCAGCAAGTCGTGGTGCCTTTTTACAACCCCCTGTTCCTCAAGTTGTAGAGGTGACAGAATCAGAGTCTCCTTCAACTTTTGGCTGGAGTTCCGGGAACCAGCGTGTAAGGCATGATTTATCACGTGCACGTCTTCGTGCCATTGAGAGCTCACTGGAGAAGGGGCAAATTTGGGCTCCTTCGTCCCCTGCTCACAGGAAGACTTGGGAGGAAGAAGTAAACTAATAACTAGATATTTGGTTAATTTTGTATTTACCATAGAATTGAAAGAAAAAGTGGTACAAATTTTCAATCAGTGTGAGGTTCCTAAACTGTTGCATGTGATGTATTTTAGGCACACCTTGAACGGGCATTGCATGACCATTTCCTCTTCAGAAAACTGACTGATTCTCAATGTCATGTTTTGTTGGATTGCATGCAAAGGGTTGAGGTTCAAGCAGGGGATGTTGTAGTCAAACAGGTTTGTTATTTTACTATGATTTTACTCAATTCTTTGTTAGAGTTCTGCTATTATACATAATTCAATTGTCTTCAAATATATTTGCATGAAATAAGGATTGACATTGATGGATAACTAGATATAAATATGGAATTAAGTAATAATGGGGAATGATACTTAGAAATTTTAATGTTCGGATAACATGATCATGTAATGGTTAGAAGATAATTAATCTGGAGACAAGCTTAGTGCTTTATCCACATGCTTTAAAGTCTGAGTAACAACAAGATTACTTGCTGTTGCAATTTTTGTATGAAGCTGTTCTGAGTAGAAACCATTGCCATGAGGAAATTGTTCTTCAAAATAATGATAAATGTAAAGTTTTCTCTTGACCTTTTCCTCTTTGCATTAGCAGTCTGTGGATTAGGCTGTTTACAATTTAATATTGAGATTTTGTTCACAATGCTTAACTCAGATTTGAATGGTTGTAAAACATGCAAACAGTGATATATTCAATTCTGTTTAGATTTATGATTGTTGTTGAACTTAAACCAGCACAATTTTGATCACTATTATATTTTGCAGGGAGGAGAAGGTGACTGCTTTTATGTTGTTGGCAGTGGAGAATTTGAGGTCTTCGCAACCCAGGTCAGAATTTCTGGAGAGTAATTTTTATGTATTATTGCTGAGATAGTTATGTGATTTTTAGTTTTCAGCATATCTTTGAGATTGGTGCTTGGCTGAAAACTGTCATGGCAGGAGGAAAAGAATGGAGAGGTACCTAGAGTTTTGCAGAAGTATACAGCTGAGAAGTTATCGTCCTTTGGGGAGCTCGCACTTATGTGAGTTCTTCTTCTCACTCTGTCTCTCTTAATATTTTCCTTTTTCTATACTCCACTAAAAAAGGGCAGACATAGATTGGTATTAAATGCTTCCATCATTTTGGTTTTCCTAGAATTTACACAATTGATATCAAGTGGCGAACAGATCATTATTGTGCATAACGTTTCTGATGTTTTATATGTCCACAAGCATGACTTGAGTTTTCCTTACATTTTTCTTTATAAATTACATGTAAAACCTAGTTTGTCTCACTGACTTATGTGAAATTCATGTTTATTTGGATAAAACCCAAATAAGTACTTAATGTGGTTATACTTGAGATTTTTGATACTTAAGGTATAATAAGCCACTCCAAGCTTCTGTGCGTGCTGTGACTAACGGGACACTGTGGGCTCTAAAAAGAGAAGATTTTCGAGGAATTCTGATGTCTGAGTTTTCCAATTTGTCATCTTTGAAGTTGCTTCGATCAGTGGATCTGCTCTCAAGGTTGACAATCTTACAGCTGAGTCACCTTGCGGGAACTCTTTCTGAAGTTTCCTTCTCAGCTGGGCAGACAATAGTTGACATGGTAAACTTGATGTCTTATGGATATGTTTCCTTTACCCTGTTTTTTTTTCTTTTTCCTTCCCTAATAGTTCTCTGGAACATATTCACAGAATGAAGGCCTCGCTGCATTGTATATTATCCAGCAGGGACAAGTGAGAATTACTTTTGATACAGACTTATTAAGTAATCCCAATGTGTTCAGCCTGAAATCGGACAATACCACGGAGGACGACCATACACATAATAGTAAAGAGCTCTCTGTGGAGAAGACCGAGGGAAGCTATTTTGGTGAATGGACACTTCTTGATGAATATATTGGTTCTTTGAGTGCAGTTGCAGTAGATGATGTTGTATGTGCTATTTTATCAAAGGAGAAGTTTGATTTCGTTGTTGGCCCTTTGACAAAGATATCACAGGATGATCAAAAGTATGTTATATTCTCTTCTAATAAGTACTTCAACTTGTGTTCTTACATTGGAACTTCTACATGAACATTTCTTCTTATCTGGTTGAAATAGTTATGCTTGATAATGATAAAGTAAGCTCTACTTGCTTTCAAAATCTAGAGAAAACACAAAAAGATCTTTAGTTCCAGTATTAAAAGAAGGATTTTTCATATTGGCAGCTATAAATTCTCTGAATTTTTAATGTAGTTAAATATTTTGACTAAAATGTTTTATATCCATGGCATTGGTGATTGAAATCATTTAGGTCAAAAGACTATTCTTCTGATATTCCCCAGGAACCCGTCAAAAGTATTGACATCTCAACTCTTGCTAAAGTTTGCCTCTCTGATATGGTAAATGATTGCTGTTCCATAGTTTTGTTGGCAAATTCTATCTAATCCTGGGCAGTAATATATTGCTGATCTTTTAATCCTTTTCTGTCTAGGAGTGGAGCAAGTGTTTATATTCTACTGACTGCTGTGAGACTGGGCTTGTACTTTTGAGAGATTCAGGTTGGTCTTCTTGTATATTGTAATGCATTCTTTTTCTCTAATGGCTCGTCTCTAAGAGTAGGCTCGATTGAATGGGCTGCTTCTTTTTTTGTGCCAAAAACTAAAGCATGAAAGTGTTTTAACACACAAAATAGCCATGGAATAATGTGATTTCTTATGGTTGTAAAGATGTTGATCTATGCTGGACACAACATGGTAACAGATTAAATACAATTGTTTTTCTATAAATGGTATGTGTTCTGACAGAATGATTGTTCTGTGAATGTGTGTGGCTGTCAGAGAATTTGCTTAGTTTGAAAAGGTTTTCAAAGCAGAAGGTCAAGAGTCTGGGAAAGGAAGTCCAAGTATTAAAAGAGAAGAATTTGATGAAGAGTGTCAGTCCTTCAGCTTGCGTGCCTCAGATTTTATGTACATGTGCTGACAGAATGCATGCTTGCATACTACTGAATGCATGCCTTGCTTGCCCTCTGGCTTCAATACTTCACACCCCGCTTGATGAACAATCTGCAAGATTCTGTGCTGCCTCTGTAGTTGCCGCATTAGAAGATTTACACAAGGTATGACGCCTAAATGAATTTTTCCAACCCTTTTTTGGGTTCCTGAATTTGTCATGCATGTTTAATATAATTGTGATAGTTCTCTCTTTATTCCTTTATAATTTGATTTTCAGAGAGGTGTTCTCTACAGAGGTGTGTCTCATGATGTTCTAATGTTGGACCAAAGTGGACATTTACAGGTTTGCACTGCATTATCATAGAATCTAGTTGAATGTTATCGTGTATTCTAACTTATGTAGTACATTTATTTTGTCTTCTTACACACCAAGTGAGCGGTAAAGAATGATGCTTATTTTTCAGCGTTCTTCTGTGCTGTAGTTTGTAGACTTCCGATTTGGGAAAGACTTATCTGGCAACAGAACATTCACAGTTTGTGGAATGGCAGACTATTTAGCTCCAGAGATAGTTCAGGGAAAAGGCCATGGTCTTCCTGCTGACTGGTAAAAATGCCTCTGTACATGGTCATGTTTATTATGAAACTTTTTATGTCTTGAAAAGCGGAATAGCAGTCTTGTGAACCAAAAGTTTGAGATGAATGTTTGATGTGCTTCCTGGTTCACCAAAGGTCCCTTGAGGATTTGTTGGATAGTTGGCATGGGAGGTTTGGGGATAAGAAGAGATGTCTGGTGTGGGTAAGTCCACCATACTTTTCATGTGGAGTATTAGAAGGAATGGAGTTGCTGGACTTTTGACAGGATTAGAAGGTTCTTTTTTGTTATTTTCCACTGAGGTTTTTACTTGCAGATGCCTGTTGGGCTTGTCTGCTAAAGCACATATATTGAGACTCTGCCCATTTAATTCCCCTTAATGTATACTCTCTCTCTCTCTCTCTCTTTCTCTCTCTCGCCTTTTATCCAGGGAAAGAAATTCTTGCTATGCTTGAAATGAACACAAGCATGGTATAGTTTTTGCTAGTTTTAGTATTAAGGAGATAAAGTATTTTCCATATTAGCGATGGGAACTTCTGTTATCAACATCTACTTGATCCTTCTTGATAGACAAATCTTTTTATCAAGGAAAAAAATCAAACAAAAAGAAAGAATGTCTCCCGTATCCTGCAAACACTTACTGATCTTAGCATTTTATGTTGTAGTTTGTCATAGCATGGTCTTGAAACTTTAGGTGTTGTTTCATTCTTAATGAAGTCATCTATGAACTGTCTGAGACCCTAAATGTGGGTAATCAATATGCAGGTGGGCATTGGGAGTCCTGATTTATTTCATGCTACAAGGTGAAATGCCATTTGGATCCTGGAGAGAAAGTGAGATCGACATTGTTGCAAAAATTGCAAAAGGGCAGCTAAGTCTTCCACAGACTTTGAGTCCTGAAGCTGTTGATCTCATTACAAAGGTCTTGTTTTATAATTACTAGTATTTTCCTTTTATAGATATGTGAAAAAAATATAAGTTATTTCTTATGCTTACAATTGTTTGAATGTAAACATTTTTTACTCTTCCAGTTACTGGTAGTTGATGAAAACACTAGACTTGGAAGCGAAGGCCCCTCTTCTGTCAAAACTCATCCATGGTTTGAAGGTATTTTTTGGAAAGGGATTGCAGACTCTAGCTCTCCTGTTCCACATGAGATATTGTCTCGTATAAGTCAACACCAGGAAATTCATTTTGAGGATTCTGTTGTTCCTCCCCAAGATGTAGAAGAACTCAATGTTGCCGAATGGCTTGAGGACTGGTAGTAGTATGATTGATATATATTTCTCTTGTTCTGTTTCGGTATACATTTTGCGGGATAAGTTCTTCTCCCGTCCTTGAAGAGCAGACGTTACAGAAGGGGTAGGTAAAACAATAGGGAACACGAAGATCAAGTTGCAGTCCTACATTTTCTCATAAGACATATGATCTTCTTTTTGTTGGGGTGCCTGTCATGACAGATGATGGCGAAGGAGGGTTACTTTTGTGTAATTATGCAGCAAGGTTATTAGCCTTCTACCTAATTCATTACAGAGGTCAGTTAATATAGATAAATTATAAATTATTATTATTTTTTATTGTTTTCCATTTTTGTAAATGGGTAAATATGTAAATGAGTGAAGGTCCCTTATTTTTTTTAAATTTATAATTTGAAGCTTTCCACTTCCCTTCTTTTTTTTTTAAATTTTTGATGTGGTGGCAGGGAGTATGTTGGATAAATGCATAATAATCTCAATTCCTTGTGATTCAATCAGCATCGGATGATGCTTTCACTTTATGTAAAATTCCTTTTTACCCCTTTCAGCCTTTTTGTATATTCATGAGACACTTGGAATTATGGATGAACATGATTCAAGGCAATTCAAGCTAAACAAAATGAAAGTCGGGTTGGTAACCAAATTAATTGGTCAACTTAAAACTAATGGTTTTGGCTGGGTTTGAGTAGTTCTCCCTGTTTGCCTTGGAGTCCAAAACATATTTAATTTTCTTTTTTTTAATAATTTATGAAAATAGAACCGTGATGATGGGTTGGTTCTCTTTCAAGTTTCTTAAAATTGAGAGAATCCTATCCTATACAAGAATATTCGTTGAATTGAACTCAAGATTAGCACCGGGTGGACTGGACTGGTGCCTTTGAACAGACAAAACCTTAACCAGTTCAACGCACTTAAATGTTTCGTATGTGTCATTTCTTAGTTCTTAGTATTACTCCACCTATTCAATAAATTATTAAACAAGTTGTAGTGGCAGGCCTACTACACATTTTTTTTTTTTTAAAAAAAGACACCTAATCTATGAATATTAACAGAAAAGATCAACCAGAACACTTGATCAAGATTAGGACAACATTTTTTTAATGGTTACGTGAAGGGATCTTAATCTTGATATAAATAATGGAGAGAAAGAGTGAATGTTAATTGACTAAAATAAAACCCTTGGGACACATTCACTATTTTAACAATTTGGGAACTCCAATTTAAAAGAAACCTTTCAAATTTACTATCTGGTGAATGAAGAACACTTGAAAAGTTTTCATTAGTAGTTAGTGGTCATTTTCTTCTATTAATATATTTATAATTATTGTGTTTATGTTTAATTTCAAAATCAAAACAATCACCCACTTACCTGAGACAATACACCCCATTTTGCAACCAAGTAAATCTGCACTTGAGACGACAATAAATTCAGCAATACCTTTATTTTCTTCTTTAGAACTTTATTTCTTGTCATGCATTGCATGCTTCACGAAAACCATATTCCAACGTGGGATCTTTAGCTTTAGCTTTAACTTTAGCTTTATTATCTTATATGAACTTGAATTTGTTATATTGCCTATTTATATATTTGACAATATCATTACTGATAACATGAGACTTGGATTCCCACAACCGGAATCATTGGCTTTCCCACTACGATATTTGTTTGTTAAAAAAAAAGATCATGATTGATTTACACAACCAGGGTGGCAGACATTTTCTTGTTGCTCAAGCCTACGTAGGAATTTCTTTATTCAGCAATGCCAAAAAGAAAAAGTAGCTTTCGGGGGGGTTCAGAAGATCGTATTTGGTGTATAATAAAACCATTATTATAAGTGCATAATATAATATAATATAATATAATATAATATAATATAATATAATATAATATAATATAATACTCCTTACTGTACATCTACTTGTGGTAGATACATCATCTTTTCATCTCTTCTGTGGGCTGAAATATTATTCTATGTTTGTAGTAAAAGAAAAGAGAACTAATGATCTAAGAACAAGAAATAACAACATAATTGAACAAGTGTAAATGAAATAAAAAGTTATACATCTAATGTTGATGGCTGCTGTGTTGTGTTCTTGGATTGTTGAGACCTTCTTTCCCTATCTGCAAACCATTGAACTGTTCTTTTTGCAATCGGCAACCAAAGTTTTCTCATTCTTTCATTTCCATCCAAGGAAGCTTCTTTAATCCTGTTCTTCATTCTCAAATCACGAAACCTTGAAAAAGAAGTGATCTCTGAGACTGTTCTTCTCTCCGCTGGATCTACTGTTTTTGATTTATGACTTGAAGCAACCTTGTTTTTGGAATCCGATGATGCATAAGGAGCAGCGGCATTAGTTTTGCTGATTGTACTAACCTTGTTTTCGAACAATCTTTTAATCTCCATCTCCTCCTTAATACTCATAATCTGCTCATTTTCGCTTGCTCTTGTTTTCGAGAATTGACTAATGTCAATTGAGGTAAATAATCTATTGCTTGACATATCATTAAGCATCTCTGAATTCAAAAACATCATGTCTGAAGAACTTGCATTACTCCATCGATTCTTGAAAATAACATCAGAAACAATAATCTTGTGATTGTACTTGTGTAAGATTTTCTGATTGTCCTCGTTCCCATCGACAATTTCTTCTTCTTGGATCAACACTTCTTCTTCCTTACTAGGCTCCTTGTTAGTTTTTCGAAAGCTGCTCCCGATGCTGAATCTTGACGACCCACGATGATCTTCCTCTCTCTGAACAAACAGTTCTATGTTTGAGTCTTCCCTAAGCTCAGAATTGCTGAACAAGAGCCTCATACTATTTGAATAACTGAAGATTGTTTGATCCTCAGGGTTGAGTTTGAGCCTGCAAAGTGGGCAGCTCGCATGCTTCTCCAGCCACTGATCGATACAGTTAATGTGAAATGCGTGCTTGCACTTTGGCAGCAGCCGGAGAATTTCGATATCTTCAAATTTTGATAAGCAGACAGCGCATTCAAGCCCTTGCTTTGATCCTTTCAGAGAAGAGAATCTAAAGAAAGGAAGTGACTCAATCACAGACTTATCGATCCCGGAGAATCGAGAAGCCGATCTAATTAGTGCAGGTTCACTTGGTTGATGGCTGAAAACAGACGATCCCCTATGACAGAATTTTGCATAAAGAACGAGAATAAAGGTTATTGAAAACATGACGCAGAGAATACCTATAACAACAGCAAGACTCGGTTTGAAATTTGTGACACCATCATCAGATGAATCCTCCTCCAGCGAGTTTGATTGAGCCTCAACATGGAAGAACAAGAACAAGATTACCAGACCAAGCAACCAGAATCGATTCATCAGAAGATACTAACAATATCCAAAAACTCAGAACTTGGAATGAAAATTAATTCCAGACTCTTCTGGCCAGCATTTCTGATGAAGAAAATTTAATATTTTGAGATGGGTTTGGTTATGCAGGGGCCTTTTAATACGTCATCCCCAAAACAGTATTTTCTTTTTTCTGGTTGTTCAGTTTCTTTGTTTTCTTCTGGAGCTGTGCTTGTCTGTCCTGTCTTTCTAAATCATTTTCATATCGTAGTGTTATAAAAAGAATTTAGCTGCTTTGGTATGCAATAATTTACCCATTAAATTATATATTATATATCACAAATAAAACTTGACAAGTTTAAGTGCATTTGACATTTTTCGGTTTGAGCTGTCAATTAACAAAATTAATTGATTCTGTCACAGTTATCAGGTAGCAAATTCCATCTTCAATACCACGGTAGAATCATCTGATTAGACAGGGGAGAAAAACGCATAAAAGTAAAATAAATATAATAAAAAATTATTTTTAAATTATTTTTATTAATTTATATTTTTTATTTTAAATTAAATAATTTTATTAAATGTAATAAATAATTTTTTATATTAATATAATGACATGATAAAAATTTTCTAGGTAAAAATTTCTCCTAATTATTGTTTCTTGTATGCTCCCATAACCATTACCACACTTTGATCTTTTGCAACCGGGAAAAGATTGGAGATAGTTTATGAATTAATTGCATCAACTTGAAGGAGGTATTGAGTAGCATCAGAATAACAAGCAAGTCAAGGAGATGGAACAGTCTATGTTGGATTTCTGGTAGGTGGCTGATCTCATTGCATAGGCCATCGTCCAGGCCTGCATGCAGCTTCAGTCATCTAACGCTTGCACTAATTTATTTACATCAACTGAGGGCAGTATTCTTCTGGTGAATGAAATATGCACCGCAATTTTAATTTCAATATGAGCCTGTTGCAAAACAGATCCAACACCCAATCAATGACTGCTACCTGCAGAAAAGGAAAGCCTAATCCTTTTGCTTTTCGTCATGATCCAATGTCAACATTGTCAAAGAAAACGGTAGAACATGATCCATGTTTTACTAAGACATAAATTTCGACAGACATTAGGAAACCCAGCTGTAAGGAATAAAACTAGTACGAAATCCGGCAGTATTTCCTGAGGATTGCACATGGAATCCCGAAAATAAAAAAATTCGGACAGCCACACAAAGCAACCACAAGCGGTAGTATTACAGGTAAACACATGCGTGGCCAATACGAAATTTGATCCCTTGAACACGGTTTTCAGACATCTGTTGTTTATTTCTCAACGATTATCGTAAAATTCATCCGCATTAAAAGACATTTTAAACCTTCGACTATAAATGGAAAACTTCATTCTTATGTTAAGGATTTACAAAACGTTAAACAGGACATTGTTAATTTCTTCTTTTTCAAGGGTGCAAATGTCCTTTACTTTTCAACCAAATGTAAAAGTAGATAAGCATGATGTGTATATATATACATATTTAATGTTGATTGAGGTAGAAAATACCAATTAAGTATGGGTAGTGATGGGGATTGAGGACCAGAATTTCATGTGAAGATACGTAACAAAAACCAAACCAGTGAAATTAATTATTAATTATGAATGAAGTCAGCCCCTTTCCGGAAAAGAAAACCCATCTTCAATTACACCAAGTATGTCTACGTTTTTTCCTGTTTAAATAATATTGTATTAGGTGAGCCGACTTTTTTTTTTTTTGTATTTATCGTATAAAATTTTCAATATATGCACTCTTATTTTGAATTTAATTGAATTATGATAATAATTCTGATAATAATAGATTGAATTCAAAGTATGTGATGTGATTTTTTTGAATGGTCTGGTTGTGATTTAATAAAAAATTCAAAATATATAATATAATTTCATTAATAAATTTCATCTGTAATTCCATGGCATCTTCTCACTTCTTGTAGATGCTGATTGTGGGGACCTTTTGGTTGTTCTTACCTTTGTCTTCAATTGCTTTTCCCACGACATCCAAAACCTGTCTTTCATGTTTCTTTAGAACATTTTAAATAATTCTACAGTGACAGACCCTCAACATTTATCTTTATCGATGGAAAAAAAACAACTTCGGCCTCTATTGACAAATGAGTAATGCTAAAACTCTCAAATTTTCGTCTAGAATTGATGCGACATTCATGATATATCTACACAGTTTTCAAGATCAGTTGCAATGTACAGCATTACTTTTGTCAAAATAATCTGCTGTTTCAATGGTTCCTGCTATGTCTCTCTCAAATGTCATTGTATTCCTGAAAATTGCTATTATTGTCGAATTCTTTGACAAAGAAATGATGCCAAATATTATTACCTACACTAGCAGTATTGGGATCAAGTAGTTAAGATAACTGATAAGCAAGTCAAAATAGTATAACAACAAAAGTAAGGAGGAATCTCAATACTTGTACAAAGTTACGGCCATGTACTCCTGTCTTAACATGTCAATCAAATATTGGTACGGAAAAAGATGGCACATTTTAACTCTGAGCAGAGGTAGCGGGATTTGAACTTGGAAATATCACCACACCAGTGCCACTCTCGGGATTAGCATTCTCGTCACTGGCATGTCGAACAAACTCCTCAGGGGACATGTGGGTACCATGGCAAGCACAAACAATCCGAATCTGGTTTGCACTGTACCTATAAGTAACACCAGAAATTGTCCTACCATTTGGACCAGTACCTGTGGTTGATACCCATGGCAAATTTGGGTAAGAACCGCATCCCCCAAACTTTATGTCCGCAGCTATACCTGGTTTTATTGCCGATAAATCCAGAGAGAGACCTTCTGGCACTGATCTGTCAGACATATCTTTTGCCTTATGGTTCACACCACTTACTTTTGCATCTTCTACTTGAGTAGAGGAGCCTTCTTCTGTGGCATGCTGTTTCCCTTCACTTTTGGCCCATTCTATTGTCCTCCCATCAAATTGCATAGCCTCGGACGAATTTCGTCCAATTACTTGCATGGTAACTGTATTCATAAAGCAAGATAAAGAAAGAAATTCATTTCCAATCAAAAGCATTACCAGTAACATGACAAGTTTATGCATCATCCTTATTTTCTTATTTCTTAATTTATTTTGAAAAGTATATACATTGTATCTAATGTATCATTCTGAGATAAAATAAAAAAAATAAGCTCCAAAATGTCAATAGAATTTCAATGACTGTATAACAATGGCAGGGCTTAGCCTGAGAAAAAATATAGTGAGAATTTACTTCAAAGGTCCAACATCGCAAAGTAATATGTGGAAAATGTCCTCAGGAGTATTATAAACATGGGCCTAACACAAAGCTAATAAACATTTACCAATTAAACCACTAAAGTAAATCAAATAAGTCTTGACTAAGCAGTGGCTTTCTATGGATGATATAATGTTTGAATTCACATAACAAATTTTCTTCTACACGCAACTGGGTACATTACTCAAGATCAAGCTCAGACTTTAAGTGCCCTCTGTTAAGGGAAGTTGGAAAGGGCAGTGTATGCATTTTTTAACCAACAGATTTCCATTATTAAATCAATAAAAAAGTATAAAAAGTTTGAGATACCACACCTTGAGAAGTCTTTAATCCATCATTATGCTTATCTGAGTTTGGAGGACCTCTGCCTGCATAAGAAGGGTGGATCTGTTGAGACTGAGAAACCACACCCCATGAATTATCTGTATCAAACATTGGAAGTTGAACGGGAGAGTAGCCAAACATAACTGGCAAGTTTCCAGGGTTCACGGGCTGGGATCCTGACCGTTCACTACTTGCAGCAGGCATCTTCTGTGTCATGACAGGTAGGGATGTGTTGGGTATACCTGCTGAGTTAGACTCCCTCATAGATATTGTGTATGGTATATTCATAATGTTCATCGGTTGGACTGAGAGTGGAACACCATAGCTCATATTTCCAAACTTAAATTCATCTGCTGAACCATTAAACCTCTTTTGTCCCTGTAAGTCTACAACACTTGAATCAGAAAAACCATGGACCTCCTTGGGAACATCAGAAGAGCTACCAACTCCAATGTACCTTTTGGAGCCATTATCATGGTGAGAAACCAGCCTTGAGGTTGAACCCTCAACTTCAGACTCTGCCACATCTTCATTTTCAGCAGTCGATCCTTCTGTTGTTGTTATGGAAATATGTGATGCTTTTGGCTTGTCATAAGGATTGGCTTCTCTCTCATGCTTCTTCTGATTGCTTATCTCATCAAACAACATTTTACGTTTATTACTTGCCTCTGGTTGTTTTTCCTCCTCAATCTCAGCAGACCTACTTCCATTTGTGATCCAAAGTCCGCTACCATTCAAGTTTGACGAAGCATCTACATCAGCAGTGGCCTTGGAAAGGTCATTAAAGAAGTTCTCTTGAGGTTTCACTGAACCACTTCTCTGAGACCCAGTACCTGGTTCCTGTTTCTGGGCGCCACCATGAAGGAAATTTTTAAAATCATCTACTATTTTGTTGCCTCTATCACCTTCTTCTGTTTTAGAATCTGAAGGGCTACCATTTTTACCTTTGGATTTACCAGTTGATCCACCACAAGACAAGCCCAAGCTGAGCTCAAGCCCATTATCATCCTCCATACTTGCAAATTGATGTATATCAATGAAGGTCAAGCATAACCTCTTACAATCCTACAGGCTACTCCTCACAATCTTGCACCTGTAATGATGACATGATCATCATAAAAATAAATGCCTGAATAATAGTCAATCTTATTACAACGAACATTAGAAAAAGTAGAACTTGATTTCAGCAGAATTGCCAATGTAGAGAAACAAGGCTGAAATAAAAGTACAGATACAAAGGCATCAAACTTCAAAAATCTACGATAATGCAACCTATTGACATCTGAAACTAAATGCATATCCTTAAGATTCCATCACTCTATGTAATTCTTGTTTGTGGATTAACCTTCATACCACAACCAAGGACATCTACAGGTAATGGGATTTGAGAAACAGTGATGGGTAACATACACACAAACTAAATGAATAAGGAGCACTGCAAAAAATACTTAGATTTCAACTATAATTGACACTGCAACTCGAAGAACCAATGATATGAGCATTCTTTTAATAATAAATACTCAGTATCCTACATATCCTACATGCTTAGAAACTAACTGAAACAAAAAGCAGAGGAGCTACACTACTGAGCTAAAGTTATTTAATAAGATCTTCCGCTCTTATAAGTAAAGCAATGAAGATCTGAGATCCATAATAATAACAGTTTGTTTGCTGGGAAAGTGTAGGAAAGTAAAGCAATCAAAGTACTGAACCTCAAATATCCAATCATCCAAGACCCCATAACATAAACCACCTAATAATACAAGTGACCTGAAACAACTACATAGCTTGGCTGAACCAAAATGTAGACCTTTCAGCAAAGTCAAAAGAAATATAAGAAAAAAAGGGAAAAAGCCTTATTCTATTATTATTCTTTCTCATTTCTCAGCAAGCAAACAACAATTCCCAGATCTGCTTATTACCTAATCATGCATGCAAGCCAAAATATCACTGAAATTAAGCAAACCCAAAACTTGAGCATAGAAGAAGAGCAAACCCAGAAAAACTTGCATCCAGAAATAGCAGGTGTTGATTGGATTCCTAATTAGCAATGAAATGAAATTCGATCCCAAAAAAATAAAAAACCCCCCACCCATATAAAGTTAATCAAAATCCCATATATGGAAGAAACAATGCTACAAACTTACAACAAGAAACAACATATGTAACCCAATTGAAAACAACAACAATAAAGACGAAAGTAAAGCGAGAGATACCTGAATTGGAGAAAGACGATTACGAGGAAACCCTAAGTCAAAGTTGTGTTGGGTTGGCAAAGAGAAAATAACAACAGTAATAGACAACAATACAATACAATCCAAAGTGAATTTTGGGTATAAGTTGGTGGGAGAAACGATCAAACCCCACCTCTCCCTTTTTTCTCATTCCCTTTTGTAATTTGAGCATGTGATTTACATTCTGCCATTTTCTCTTTTTTTTGTTTTTAATAAATTCTAAAAACTCTTTGCCAATATAATTACTGTAAGTTATTCAAGATAAATTATGGTAATTCACACACTTGCTTTCCTCCCCTTTTTGACTCGTCATACTTTCATCATAGAGAGCGGGGAAATTACCATGTTCTTTCATCTTTGCTCGTTTTCTTTGCTTCAGACAAGTGAACACGTGTTTGTGACAAAAGCTTCAGTCGAACAATCATAAATGTTCGATCTAAAAGTAAATAAATTTATGAATCATGTGTCATTTGATTGACGGTGTTGAGACAGAGAGAACTTGAGACTAACGTTTGATAAGTAATGCATGTCAATCTCATGTTACTAGTGAAATCATTAGGGCAGAGCAATAATTCAAACGTATACTTGTTATGATAAGAGCTGTTGTACCAACATTTTACTGGGGCAGAATGTCCATTGTAATAATAATGAGTAACATCTCAGTATTTAACAACATATGTTATAAGAGAGTTTTTGGCCATTGGACACAGCATATTATAAACATATGTTGAGTGACAATAGTGTTAATTGACAAGATATCAAAGTAAAATACATAAAAAGGGTATTTAGTGACAAATCAATATATCACGGTAGCAATTGTTGGTATGAAAGTTATATATTGTTTGGAAAAAAAAATTAAATAATTTTATTTCCAAAATTATTTATATAAATAATTATTTTTTTTATCAACTTAATTAATTTTACAATTTTTGAATAAAATTATCTTCGTATATCCATATTTTACAAAAATTAAAAAATATATATATTTAAAATCATATTCTCTTAATTTAAAATTATTTCAAATTTATCGAATTTAAAAAATATTTTCCTTTTGTAAATTATAACTTATTTGTGTTTATTTCATGATTTAAAAATTGATCGAAGAGTAAAAAAATTAAACAAAAATAAAAATATTTGACAAATAATTCAAATCTAGAAAAAGAATTTAGATACAGAAGCAACTAAGATTTCGAATTCATAAGTAACTTGATATTGAGCCCATCACTAGACTCAAAAGTGGGGCTCAAAATTGAGCCAATGTTGATCTCGATTTCAACCTCATTGTTGAGCCCAAAATTCATTACAGGCCCAAAATTGTTATTTATTAATTTATTATTTATTATAAATAAATAAATAAATAATATAATGATAGAGAATCAAACTCAAATTATAAGAATGTGAAATAGTATAATTCATACTAATTGTTTTAATAGCTACTCTTGCCCGTAGTTCTTTGGGTGTATTTGATAGAATATATTAAATTGTATTATTTTATAATATATATTATTATTTTAATATAATAATAATATTATTATTTAAAATAAAAAAAAATTGTACAATGAGAGGCCACCAGCTCACTGGTCTACATTTACCAATGTAGCTAATTATAATCGTTAAATGTAAGATATTTTAATAATAAAGAAGTTTTAAATGATTCATTTAATTATATTTATATAGGTAATATAATATAATTATTTAATTAATAAAAAAATAATAAAAATTAAAAATAAATTTTGTAAATTTTTTTATTATATTAATTAAAAATAAAATTTATTTTTAGTTTTTTTATTTATAATTAATAAATAAATAATTTTATTAATTATTCTTACTGACTGAGGTACTATTAACATTTTACTTAAATTTTTTTTTTAAATAATTATGTAAATAGTTAAATTTATCCAGTCTAGTGCAGCAAAACAAACTTGTCATTTTTGTGGAGTAATTGCCGGGGTAATGGAATTAACCCGTAGTCAAATAAAAGATTCCGAAGCTTGAATCGAATCGCTTTCACTAAAAGAAACGAGTGGTCCATAAATGTCTCGTTATCTCGATGTATTATTATTAATAAAATTTACATTGAAATTTGAGTCCTAATTAACTATAAAAATTCCAATCTTATGACCAAAATCATAAACGAAGACTTTGAAATAATAACGAAAGCCCACCATCACTTTTGTCTTCACACTTAATCTCGTTGCTATTGGACAAACAACTAAGCAAACACTAATAATTCTCAATGATTCATTTTCATGCTTGACTTGTCCAATATTTTCACTCCTTTTTTTGTTTTACTAATATTCTACAATTATTATAATGAGTTTTATATAAATTCAAAGCGTTTATTTTATTAATAATTTATTCTATTAGTATTTAATTTTAATAATAAATAATAACGAAATAAAAAAAATTACTCAAAATTTTTTAAATAAATTAAAAGTCAATTGGGTTTTTGACTAAAATAAATAAATTAGTCAAATATATATATAATAATAGATAAATAAAATAATGCAAAAGAATAATGGGATAAACTATAACAACTTGGATGTGACAAATTTGTCGAGATAGATAAGGTTAGAAGTTGGAAGAGTTTTGAAATTTGTTGGCAAAAAGAAATTAAAGGCTGAGTCAAAGAACAAATCTTAACTTCTTATACAAATCTTAACTTCTTATCCTTCAACCCTATCCAATTGGGTAATTGTAATTAATTGCGTGCCTTGAGTGTTGAAATTGGATTATTAAATGATGATCAAGCTATTTGATAGGAATAGGATTTTGATTAGGATTGTTAAAATCCATATCTAAAGCTAATCTGGCCGTTGAAAATTTTGCCTGTACCAACTTGGTAGTATATTAATTAAATAAAAATACCAAAACAAATCAAATACTCCTGTCATTCAAAGTGTCACTCCCTTTCTCCTTGTCTAGTAGGTGGGATAGAGTTATATTTTATAAGGTTTTTAATTAATTTTAAATAGTGGATTCCGGAGACTGACCTCATCTAGGGCTATTTATATCTCGTTTTCTTTGCGCTTGTGAAGAGTTGTTGTCCCCATACTCTGTTGTTTTGTTTGTTTGCTTGTTTCAGAATATAAAGTGCAAAGGAGAGTAGGGAAGACACAGATAGACAGAGAGATGGCAGGAGGAGGATTTACAGACGAAGGAAACTTGAAGAGAGCTCATCTATATGAATACAGAATTACAAGTTATTTTGTGGTTGCTTGCATTGTTGCAGCCATGGGTGGATCTCTTTTTGGCTATGATCTTGGTGTTTCTGGTGAGTACTTTTTCCGCTTACTTTCCAGGTTTAGTCTTCTGGGCTTCTTGGTTTGTTCGCTTTGATTCATCGTGGACTCTCGTGCCATTTTTTTATTTCTGTGCAAACGTATTTTGTAAACATCAAGTTTTGATTGACAAAGACTATGATATTATTCCATAGTAGTGTATTATTTTATAACTTGAGAGATTTAATGGGCAAAACATTCTGATGGTTGAAAGAATTTCCATTTTCTGAGCCATTTCAGTTTGGTTTTATATGTTCAATAATTCAAGCAAAAATACTAATTTCAAAAGAGTTGTTGATTGATGTCAGGCTTAGCTTTTACCAATAGATTGGCCCACACTAAACATGATCCTGAAAGAAAGCCACTTCCTCCACATTTATCCCATCATATAAAATAAATGCTCAAGTCACTGTGTATTTTTGGAGTAAGAACAAATATTTCTTGGGACTGAAATGAAATACTTATTCTGTTGTATAGAACACTGAAATTGATTTGATTTGAATTTCAGGTGGTGTGACTTCCATGGATGATTTCTTGAAGGATTTCTTTCCAAAAGTGTACAGAAGAAAGCAGGAACATCTCAATGAGACAGATTACTGTAAATATGATAACCAAATCCTCACTCTCTTTACGTCGTCACTGTATTTTGCGGGGCTTATTTCCACATTCGGAGCCTCCTATGTTACCAGAAACAAAGGACGAAGAGCTAGCATTATTGTGGGATCAATCAGCTTCTTTTTGGGAGCAGTCCTCAATGCAGCTGCAGTTAACATCTGGATGCTCATCATTGGACGAATTTTACTTGGCGTCGGCATTGGATTTGGCAACCAAGTAAGCCCACAAAGTGATTACAATCAAATTTAAAATTCGCATCATCTGTTGATTCTTCTGTAATAATTCTATTGAGTAATTGTATCTAATAATATTGTTGGTACAGGCAGTTCCTCTGTATCTTTCAGAAATGGCACCAGCAAAAATCAGAGGAGCAGTTAACCAACTGTTTCAACTGACAACCTGCCTAGGAATCCTCATAGCAAACTTAATTAATTACGGAACAAACAAAATTCATCCATGGGGATGGAGACTATCACTAGGTTTAGCTACAATACCAGCTCTGCTGATGTTCTTCGGGGGACTTTTCCTTCCGGAGACACCAAACAGCCTTGTTGAACAAGGGAAATTAGAAGAAGGAAGAAAGGTGTTAGAGAAAGTAAGAGGTACTACAAGAGTTGATGCTGAATTTGAAGATTTAGTTGATGCAAGCAATGCATCAAGGGCCGTAAAGCATCCCTTTAGAAATCTCCTTAGAAAGAAGAATCGTCCTCAGTTGATTATTGGAGCCTTAGGAATCCCAGCGTTCCAACAACTAACAGGGATGAACTCCATACTGTTTTATGCTCCTGTCCTATTTCAGAGTTTGGGGTTCGGTTCAGGGGCATCTCTCTACTCATCTATCATGACCGGTATAGCTCTTTGTATTGCTGCACTTATGTCAATGGGTTTTGTCGACAAATTCGGCAGAAGAGCTTTCTTCTTAGAAGCTGGTGCTGAAATGATTTGCTATATGGTAACATACTTATTTCTTAGCATAATTGAGCTTGATTTCTTGGTTCTTACTACTAACTCTGTCTGTGCTCTGTCGAACAGGTGATTCTAGCTGTAACTTTGGCTCTGAAATTTGGTCAAGGAAAAGAACTCTCTCAAGGAATAGGAATCTTCCTTGTAATAGTGATATGTCTATTTGTATTGGCTTATGGTAGGTCTTGGGGTCCACTGGGATGGCTAGTACCAAGTGAGATATTCCCACTGGAAACAAGGTCAGCTGGGCAGAGTGTGGTGGTTTGTGTAAATCTCCTCTTCACAGCTTTGATAGCACAGTGTTTCCTAGTCTCACTATGTCATCTCAAATATGGAATTTTCCTGCTCTTTGCTGCATTGGTTTTAATCATGAGCTGCTTCGTTTTCTTCCTCTTGCCTGAAACCAAGCAAGTCCCAATTGAGGAAGTTTATCTTCTCTGGGAAAATCACTGGTTCTGGAAGACAATAGTCCAAGATGATCAATCAAAAGACGTTGAATTACAAGCAAAGTGAGATCTGCAACTGCAAGTTTTGATCAAAGCTCTTGGCAACACATGAACAAAACTAGTAATAAAATGTATGATCAATATTTTTTTTAGTTTCTCTCATCTTGTTCTATTAGTTAAGAAGAGTCTTAGAACTTACAATACTGGAATGACATTATTCAGATCTATCATATACTTGTTTGTTATTTAACTGCGTTTTATTAATTTACATTCATAAAAACAAATATCCAGCAATTACGAAAGAGAACTTGTTTTGCTTGAACATCCAAGCAAGCATCTAGTCAAATAATCCCTTTTATAGGTCTGAACCTATATCAAATTACAGAGAAATGAACTTTTCTACTGAGGGAAGGTCTACAGAGGGAATGTATTATGATAATAATTTAGCAAGTTCATCCACTGCCGAGCTCCCATGTGGTGCTACATCTAGAGAATATACAGGTTCATCTGAATTTTCGTTTTTCTAGGAACTGTATTTTTCGTTTTTCCATGAGTGTGTCACACATTCCCTCTTTCTTCAGAAACAGTTGCAACTTCCTTTTTCACGTCCAAATCCCTGTTCTCTTTATTTTCTCTCTTTTCAACAGCTATCTTCCTAAACCGTTGCCTAAAAAACAAGTCCAGATGGAGCTAACTTGGCAAAAGCAACTGAACTTTCATAAATACTGTCTGCATCCAATTTATCATCGTCTAAAACTAACTCTCTTAATATCATGACCGCATAACCTTGCTTGCCCATTGTGTTCTTGCGGAACTTCTGAAAGATTCAGCAGATTGTCTGTCAGGGGCCAAGGGAATCTGCTTATACATGAAGATCAGGAGGAAGAGCCTGGACATATTATGCCACTTAGCTCTATTTAATTTTGCTAATTTATTATTCTTTCTTTTTTAAATAAATTTAATTTAAATTATACATATGTATTTTTAATTTTCTTAAGAAGAATATATTGTCTATTTTTATTAGAGTCATTTGACTATTTAATAATTTGAAACTATAAATAAAGATTATTAGTTAAGTTTTTATTTTTATTTTGTGTCGATAAGAGTTTTGATTTTTTTCAAATTAAACCTATTTAAAAAAGTTTAAGATCTCTCAAAATAACCTATAAAAATTATCACCATAGTTAGAATGCACAAAGTCGATTCTTATGCCCTTCCCGCTCATAAACCCATCACTCGGTCACAATCTAAACAACGTGACATTTTGGTATCATGGTAAAAAATGTCCGACTCTCCATTAGATCATTTGAAGGGTGAACTTGGCTCCTTAGCAGCTGGTCAACAAGAATTGAAACAAGCCATGAAGGCTAGTGCGGAGCAGCTCTTGAAACACATGGACAGCATGTTTGCTTGGTTCTCTAATAAAGGTGGAAGACATGATGATGAGGCTGGATCTTCTTCCCATGGCAACAAGAGGCAAGGATCCTCGGGCCAAGACTCTCTCGCACCCAAAATTACTAAGCTAGACTTTCCACATTATGATGGCATGGACAATCCAACAGGGTGGATTTGTCAGGTAGAGCAATTTTTTCAGCTTCAACAAACAGAGGAAACCGAAAAATTACCCATGGCTGATTACCATTTGGATGAAGATGTCCAATTGTGGTATCAACGATTCAAAAATTGAAAGGGAGGGCGCGAATTGGGAGATTTTCAAATATGAGCTACATTTGTGATATGGGCTTTCGAGATACCAAAACTTGTTTGGAGAGCTTACAAAGTTTAAACAAAATGGAAGTGTTCGTGATTATCAAATGGCTTTTGATCCCTTGTTGCATCGGGTAGGAAATCTATCGGGAAGGCAACAAGTTGGCTACTTTGTGAGTGGGTTAAAGGAGGCTCTACGAGTAGACGTGTAAGCTTGCAATCCTATATCATTATCCGCCGCTACTGGTCTTGCATGGCACTATGAGTCTCAGATGTACGAGCAACGAAAGGGAACTTATGCGAAACCTAGAAAGATACCCTCCGTAGCTGGACCACCACCCTTTCCCTCGGCTTCTTTAGCCCAAGCTCGTACACCGTCATCAAAAAATTAAGTCTGGCAGAGTTACAAGAAATGAGGACTCGCGGATTTTGTTTTAATTGTGACGAGAAATTTTTCCCAGGCCCCGGTTACAAGAAATTGTTTTTAATAGAAGGAATTTTTCCTTCTTGGGAGGAGTTGTTGGAGGAAGCAATTGCGAAAGAGGAGAAAAATGAGAAATTCCTGAAATTAGTTTTCATGCTATTTCTGGAACTTGAACCTCTGAGACCGTGTCATTGTTTGGTAGAATTGGAGAATCTATTATTACAGTATTGGTGGATTCGAGTAGCACACATAATTTCTTGAATTATAAGTTGGCTGAAAAATTGGAACTCTATCCCACAAAAAAAGGGGGGGGAATTTTCGGTGTAAGTGGCGAATAGAAATAAACTAAGGAGTGAAGGACTTTCTGAAAACCTACCAATTTCAATCCAAAAATTAAATTTTCAAGTGGATTTCTTACTTTTACCAGTGGAAGGATGTGATGTTATTTTTGGAACTCAAGGCTCAGGAAATTGGGTCCTATTATATAAGATTTTAATGAGTTATGGATACGAATTTTTGGGAGGGGAAGACAGTTGGGTTGCGTGGAAGCAAAAGGCTTGGCAATAAAATCATTGTTAACCGTGAACCTGGAAAGCAATTACAGAAGGGAAAGAGAGCTTTTTTGTTGCAACTAAGCCCCTTGAATTTAGAAGAGAAGAAATGGTCAACAGCGTACAACTTAAATCTAAATTTGCTAGCCATTGTGGACCAATATTCGGACACCTTCCAATATATCCAAGGCTTGCCACCACAGCGATTTCAAGACCACCAAATTCCATTAGTATAAAGAGCCAATCCCATTTTAGTCAAGCCCAACTGATATCCTCATTATCAAAAGAATGAAATTAAAAAAATGGTTAAAGGGCCCTTAGCATCTGGTGTGGTACGGCCTGGCACGAGCCCTTATTCCTCTCCCTGCACTATTGGTGAAGAAACATGATGGTGCTTAGAGGCTTTCTGTGGATTACCGTGCACTCAACAATATCACTATTAAGAACAAATATCCAATACCCGTCATCCACGAGTTATTGGATGAATTTACATGGTCTCCGATTTTTCACAAAATTGATTTGAGGTTGGGATATCATTAAAATGGGTTACTCTCTTGCACTTCATTTAATCACGATCAACAATGCTATATTTTTAAGTTACAAAATCAAATAATCCATCCCCAAAAATCAACCCTACCAGAATTATTCAATAAAAAAAAAAAAAAAACAAACCACATTAAAAAAAGAAAAAAATTCTTCTATCAACCACTTTTTTCACATAAATAAAATTATCATAGATTGAAGGCTTCTTCTATCAACCAATTATCTAAGAAAATAAATCTCAAATAAAATTAAAACATATAAACTAAGGAAATGACTACAATATAACATTAAATATAAAATATATTTATTTTTTCTAACTCTTTTTTTAACTGTTTTTAAGTTTTAAGTTCGTATTTAAGTTTAAAATTTGTATTTTAAGCTTTTTTTATATTATATATTTAAAATTTTACGTTGACAATTTTAATTCTTATATTTTATATTTTAAATTTTATATTAATTATTTTTATTTTTTATTTTATATATTAAATTTTATATTAAGAAATATATGTTACTTAAGTTAATAAAATAAATATAAAAAATGTATAAAAAAATTAACATATCATCATTGTATTTGTTATCTTTACTCATTGATTGTAATTATTTATTGATTGTAAAATTATTTATTTTACAAATTGATCAACAATATAATTATTATATCTTATTCAGGTTTGCATGCTCACATTGTTGGGTAAAATAAATAATTACAATCAATGAGTAAAGGTTTGACACGTCATTCTTAAGTTCCCCCATAGAAGTGCTAAGAACACCCTTCAACAAAATATGACTTTTTCAATATGATCCTTGACTCTGTCTGGTGCAATAGACTGTTCAACATTAAAAAGATACAAACGCGGGTGAGTATAAAATTCTTGCCTCTTAGGTTGCTAGAAAAGCATGTATATGGGAAGAAGTCACAAGAAAGTTTAGTAAGCAATCAACAAAGAAAGAATATGCAGAGAAAACCCAGAACATGCCGATGCAACTTCTTCATGTCATTGTAATTGAATTGAGTTTGAGGAACTTGTCACCTTTTCGGTTGACTTTTGCTTCAGATAGTTGCCATTGTTTGTGATGCAGTGCAAGAACTTTGGTCACAACGTTAAGCTTGTGGCACGCTCCACTGGGCATATTAGCAGCATCACCACCGGCAGAAATGAACATGATATTTACTGTGCAAGATGATTAATTCACCTAGCTTTCATTGTAATTAACCCAATTCAGTTATCCTCTATCGGTTACTATTTATTGGAGTTGAAGATATCAGCGACTGTAATTAAGTTAGCTTCATTTTCTATAAACGTGCTATGTATTTTAGACTTTCTTTTATACCGCTGAAGTCTGGGTATTAAAGATCAGTAAGAGGTCTCTTATTTTTCACTCTCCCCAGCAATTATTGTATGGTCCACTGCCTTATTTAGATAGTCTGCAATTCCAATCTGAGCGAATTTAACTTTAATAATTGGGGGACGCCGTCGTTTGGAGAAACAAAACCGTGCTCATGCGCCTGTCTACGTTGGTTGGCTTTTGGCAGTTAGCCGTTAGTCTCAACTGTTAGCGGAGAACAGAGTCGGATTTCCAGTTCCATCTTAACAGTAGCTGAGCAAATGTAATAATTATGCCCACCAAGCTTTAAAGGGAAAAAGAAACTGACCCAAAACTTTTGTTGAAATATTAATAAAAAATCATAATTATTTTCCGGTTGGCGTTTTTACATAAATAATGGCGCTTGAAACAGTGTTACACGTAGATTACTTGCTTCGCTAATCCAAAGTTCAGCTCTGTTTTCGTTGACTCTGTCATTAACTTCTTAAGCTCACGCAACTTCTTACTGAGGTTAGAGTTTCTCTGTTATGTCGATTCATTTACATCTATTTGGTTGCCGGGAAAGAGTTGGGAAAGTAGTGAACATCAACTATTACATACCACTTCACACAGTTGAGAGCTCACTTAATCTCACGAACTTATATTTTGAAGTTTGTTTGATAATACATGAATTAATTACTGAAATTGCTTGTTTAGCTACCAAGGCTTGAATTATTAATTGAAATTCACCGAATATCAGTTTGTATTATTGCTTGTTTTTGTGTTTGTAGGACTTATATTTGATAAATGAAAGCCCCGTATAACTTGGAGTGACAACACTATAGGATTTTAGCGCGTGAAACAATCCAAAATGACAATTTTTTCTGAGACTTCAGTGCCTAGGAACCTCGAATGCAACACTTAGGCATCCAAAATGACTCTTTTTTCTTTTTTCTTTTTGTGATAGAGGCCTGGGGCCTAGGAGCCCAAAGGCTTAACGCTGATGTAACGTTCCTAACCTACTTTTAAAATTTTAAACAAAATTTTTTTAAAAAAATAAATATTTTTCCATAATTAATACCCGCAATTGTCAACACCTTTTCATTTCATCAAGTATCTTTCAATATTTAAAAAAGAAAGTTAATATGTATCACTTAAATATTTTTATACTATTTAAAATTAAATAATTATTATTTATATTTAAATATATAAAAGTATAACAAAAAAAAAAACAAAATATCTTCTAATTGAAAAATTTTCAATTTAGTTTTAATTATCATTTTTAACTTTACTAGAACTTAAAAAGTAAATATGAGTTAATACTCGGTAATTGTTTATATATAACAAAAGTTTTAAAATAAAATAAAATAATTTAATTTATTTTTTAAAATTTTAAAAATATTTAAAAGAATAATAATTAAATTTTTTTTAACAATTAATTTTTAACATGATAAAATAAATAAATATTATTCTATTATGAATATCTTCATAAAAATAATTATACGTACTTTAGAGATATTATTCTAAAAAACTGCCACTTTATTAATGGCCAACGTACTTTAGGGGGCATCATTCTTAAAAATTGACACTCCACTTAATTTTTTATTTACGGACTTTTATCATAGGATAAAATCACGTTCAAAATCTTTAATATTTAATTAATTAAGGTCATACTAATTTTATATTCAACAATTTCTCAATAAAAATATTAATATTTTATATTATCTAATAAAATTATAAAAAATTAATTTTACTAACTTTAAATAAATATTTCAATACGAATTCAATTTAATTATAACACGTACATGTATTCAAAAATTGATATGTATATGCTTAAATTTTCAATAAATTAAGTACCCTACTTTTCAATTTTGTAAAATTAAAATTATTACAATTACACATAAACACCTAACATGAATCCTAAATGATTAGTAGCTCTGGTCTTTTGTCGATTTATCTTCTTCCTTAACATCACCTCCTAAATAAAATTAATAATAATATTTACTAACCTAATAATAACAATTAAAATCTCCACTTAACAAAATTTTATCACTTAAAATTTGAGTATAACATTTAAATTAATAAAATAAATTTTCTAAAATTATTAATCAATAATTATATTCTTATAATTAGTAATATATATAAAATAATAATAATAATAACAACAACAACAACACCACCACCAGCAGCAGCAGCAGCAACCATAAACAAAAATTATATGTTTACTGTCAATAGATGGATAATATCAATATAATTTTAAATTATTACTAATTTACCAAGTGACTCAATACTGTAATAAATTTTACTTATAATCCAGAATAATACTAAATAATTATTCTGTCCTATATCTAATTTACATGTCTAGATTGTTTTGTAATTTATATTATAACCCAAAATATTTTTAAAAAATAATTTTAACTTATTAATAAGTAAAGATAACAAATAAGTCCTAAATAATAATAAATTTATAAATATTTTTCACTAATTCAACAAATAAGTCCATTAAAATTTTTAACATAATAATTACTAATATTATTCATTAAATTTAAATACACGCACATACATATATATAGTAAATTATTTACCACAAATAATATAATATCAAAATCCATTTACTACTACACTTAAAATCTCTTTTAAATAATTTACAAAAATAAAATCTTATCAATTACTCTTAATGAAACAATTATCATCAATTTAGTACAAAATCAAAACAAAGAAATACCTATAAATACTACTATTACAATATTATTAACAGTCAATATAAGTGCTAAGAATCTTACTAGCAACGTTCATACATAAAGCAAATGCTGTAAGTATAAGTCAAACTTAACAAAATTTCTCCCTACCCTGTGCTTTCTCTTTCGTCTTATCTCACTTTTTAATTTGGTTTTGAATAGTAAACTCACAACTAAAGACAGCAAGTCTTTATTTTATTTAAGATAAGACCACCATTTAGCCAATTGTCTCCTTGATTTGCCACAAACTCTTAGCAAGACAACGCATAATCCATTCTTGGCAATTTTTCCTTTGACGTGTATTGCATGCAACCAATACCCTTTTCATTATAAAATTCCTTGATACTTTTTGCACAATAAAAAAGTTGGTTAAGAAAATTGACTAGCAATTTTCAGGACAAGATTAGTAAAGAAAAATTAATAACTTTAGAATTCTTTCTCTTTAAAATGATGAAACCTTTTAAACCGTCAATAATAAAAAGAGATTTTAAGGATTGGTGAAGCACTAGAGCTAGACCTACGAGAATGTTTTATTTGTAATTTTATATATATTTATATTAATTATTTTGTATTTATAACTTTAACTACTTAAACTTTTTTTTTATGTTTTACTTAATTTTTTTTTAAGGATTATAAATTTTTAATGTAAGAATAACCTTGTATAATATTGTATATATTTAATTATTATATTTTAATTACTATAAATTGTGTTATGAATTTTAGTGTATTAAATAATAGAGAATCGAAACCATCCTCTTTTTAAGGAAAAAATGGGTTTTGCAATTTTCATCAAATAATGACAGAATTCGTAAATGCACTTTATAATTTCACAAGTAACGAGCCACGTAACCTGTGAAGTAATAAAGAAAGTAAGATTTCGGGTGGAGCTTGGGAAGATAAAGCAAGAAAGGAGTCTGGAAGTAGTTTAAAATCTGCAACATAGATTTTCTTTTTTTTTTTTTTTTCCTCTGGGAATGAAAGCTTATACCCATTTCTTCTCTGATTATCTGTCTTGGAAACCTCTAAAAGTAATTGAATTTCCGAAATGTGTTTCACTGTGGCACACACTCATTCATTCCAAGTGCTTAAATCTTAATTTTTTTGCTGTGAATTAATCAAATTACCATCTCAGACTTCCATTTCCCACCCACAAATGATGAGATGAGCGGCCTGGGTTGTCTGTAAAGAAGTATTTGTCACTTTTGTGCAGAGAAGTTCACATTGATTTTTCAAAGCCCAATTAAAACTCTCCCAATCCAACCCATTAACTCTTTTGCCCTTCCATTCCCATCGCAATTTATGAAAATAGCCAACTACTCGGATATATTTACCTATTTCAAAATTCAAAATGCCACCAATAGTTCAACCTTAAAATTTCTGTTTTTATTTTACAGCAATTTGCAGGTGCATAAAATCTATGTTCATGACAATACATGGAATCGAAAAGCACATAAAATTAATAAATGGTCCATAATTTAATAAATGCGATGGAAATAAATATTTTTGTCCATAAGATACAACCATAAAATCAAATAACAACATTAAATTGAGATTGATGATTTGATTTCCACCCACAGCTCACATTAACCTGGCCCAATTCGTACCCATGATTTACATCATTTAATAAAATGGACCCAGATTATTTATTTATGTCCTACCCATCTGAAATTTGACACAATATTTATGACAGTATAAATACTGATTGTTATATTGCAACGGGTGTATAATTTACCTTAGAAAGGAATGCATTCGGGAATTCGGTATACCTTTTGATTCTTCCATGGTTGTTAAATTATGTGTTATTTTGGTAATAACTTCATTGTACATTGGTATTTTTTTTTTACCAGTTAATATTACATAGACAAATTTCTTTTCGTCATTTTTTCCGTACTGTATACAAATAATAAATAAAAAAAATTAAAAAAATAACACATAAAAAGACGTTATTTTTTTAATAAATTGATTTTTAAAGATTATCTTATGAAAGAAACAAAATAAAATTTTTAAGATAAAATATTTGACTTACTGTTCATACAGTGCCGGAGATGCTTTCTCAGTGAATGATTCCTCACAGAATGTGCCATGATATTCGGATGGTACAATGTTATGGTGGCCCAAAGTGTTAAAACTTGTCGACATTTGATGCTTACACGACACTAAAGATTCTTCTTCACTGAATATACAGCGTTAACACGTGTGGAGGGATTAGTCTTGGTGTTTCATCAATAGAGTGCCAAGACACCATATCCCACGTCATCAGCTTGTTTGCTACCTCTTTGTACTGGGGGGGATGACTCCCTTCCAAACTAGGCATGTATAATTTGTACATTGGGTGCAGTAATTCATCAAGCAGTCTTCAAAACAATGGTTTCATAATTACATGAGTGTCAATGGAGCCAAGAAGAAGACCACTGATTCAGAATCATAATGATAACCACTGTCCTATTAATTCTGGACCTCTTTAGGGGACCCCAAACCATCTTGTATTCGTATACATTTTCATTTCACATTCCGTAACTTAAATGAAGATAATTGATTTTTTAAAATGTGTAAATCTGTTGATTGGACATTTTACTGGGTCCAAAGTAGAACACGTTAGATAACGCCGTTAAACCCATCCAAATAAAGTATTGTTACAGTAGAAAGATTTTACTTTAATCGAACATATGAAACGTCATTATATTACCATAATTAAATAAAAAATCCTCCAAAGAAGTGGGGTTAATGTATGTAATTCTGTTAAGAGTTGTGAAAGAATCAGGAGATTCTTTCCGGCAGCAAAGGAAATGGTTGAAATATTACCAAGGAATGCTTCTCCGCTACTCACCCAAAAGAGCAAGCCTAGTCTTCTTGTTCAACGATATCGGCTGTGCTGGCTTGTCCTCACTCTCTGATACTATGCCTTGGGCGACTCCCCTCTTCTGTTCTCAAGACACCTTTACAATCTAAGGGCAAGCAATTAAGTTATGATGATGCTTACTGCTTATTATAGACAAAAAAAAAAAAGAAAAATATTATTTAATGGGTGGTGGGTCAAAAGGGGTTAAAAACGACAGATCGGCCGTGTTGCGGGCTCACTTATAAACAGCACGTTTCCGTTCGTTTTTGTTTCGATCTTCTTCTTCCGCCTAATAAGAGCCCCTCTTCCTTCCTCTGCATCTCATTCTCTATAGAAAACAAACCCCTCACTCTTTCTTCTCTCATTTACTTGTTGAATAACCCAAAACGCTGTGCCTTTTTGCATGCTCTGCTTCCTTTACTTCGCACATTAAGCCTACAACATAACTACTCACTTTGAGCAAACTAAGTGAAGAACTACTGTTTATCAAACGGTGTTCTATCTACAGCATGACTGAGTGGAGAAACTCGGAGACCGATTCAAGCACCACCAACTCACAGTCTCCATCTCCCTCTTCACCGTCTTCTTCCTGCTTCACTCAACCAAATCCGCAAACTTCAAAACCCGGCTCCACTGATCCGGACCCGAGCTTCAACAAGAATAATGATAAAAGACAGAGCAAGAGACCCCGAGACAGCAGCAGCAAGCACCCAGTATACAGAGGGGTCCGAATGCGGACTTGGGGCAAGTGGGTATCCGAGATCCGAGAGCCGAGAAAGAAGAGTCGGATCTGGTTGGGCACGTTCTCCACACCCGAAATGGCGGCACGTGCACATGACGTGGCAGCATTGAGCATCAAAGGCACCTCCGCCATCCTCAACTTCCCTGAACTAGCCGGGTCCCTGCCCCGACCCGCCACCAACTCTCCACGAGACGTCCAAGCAGCCGCGGCCAAAGCCGCTTCCATGGAAATCATTAATGACTCACAACAGCCATCATCGTCAATATCCCACTCATCATCTTCGTCATCAACATCATCACCGCTGGGAACGAGTGACGTGTCGACGCCGGAAGAGCTGAGTGAAATAGTGGAGCTACCGAGTCTAGGAGAGTCGAGCGAATCGAGGAATGACTTCGTGTTTGTTGACCCGTGGTTTGATTACTACTATCATTACGACGAAGGAGAGTACTTCAATGATCAGATGATATCAATGCAAGACAGTGTGATTACAACCGGGTTTGAGTCTTCATTATGGGAACATTAATGTGCAAATACTACTACTGCTTTTTCACTCTTTAATTTTGGGATCATGGTTTTTACCTTTTTCCTTTTTCTTTTTGGTTTGATGTAAGCACTTTTACAGTATTTTCATTTTCTCTTTGGAGTTCGCGAGGGAAAAAGAGCTTTCTTGCTCCTCAAGATGTTCTATAAAATTGCTGTCCTTTTGGTCTGCCGCTTAAATATGCTAAATTGTGGTTTGATGAATGGCAACAGATGCTGTATGACCTCCGGTATTTGTCTATTCATTTCTTCATGTATTTAATAAATATTCCGATGAACGAGTTGATATAGACAGAGCTTTTGGAGTAATTGTTATGGAAAAATAGTAGGTATAGGTATGCCGCTGCTTGTTAGAATTAGGCAGGATTGTTCCAGTGAAAGTTGCTTTTCAACTACCAAACTAAGCATCTCCTGTCCTACGTTTTTGTTTATACATACATAATACTTGTACCATTCTCATTTCTTCTTCCTCTTCTTCCTCCTCCTTTTCCACCGAACCCCTGTTTCTCCCTGCAATTTGTATGCTTTGTGATCCTCATTGGAACTGGAATGACAGACAGGCGCGGAGACAAAATGCTAATACCTTACACAAATTATTACACTATGATTATAACAAGATGACAACTATTACGACGTACAGTGGGACAATCAAATGAACCTTTTCTCAAATTACAAATTCTTCTTGACGAAAAATAAATTAATATTCCAAATATTTAACTTTTTATTTATATATTTAACACTGTATTATAATAATAACGTAGGGCCAAGTAAAAGTTTGATGACACGTCACAGAGCTAGCTGTGAAGGTGTGGGAACGTACATAAATAATAAATAGAAGGACCACGTTGCAGTATTCTTCTTGCCTTGCATCACACTTTTGTCTTCTTATTAAAAGATTTACGTGGTTGGAAAGAGCGAGAACTTAATTATGTACTGAAATTAAGATTATTAATTACTTAATTATCACTTAACTTCAATCCAAATTAAAATAAAGCGTAATCTAATCTGCCTCTGTTGTTGTTGTTTTTGTATTACTGCATTGCATGGAGTTGGTTCTCCGGTCAATATTCAGTCTCACGTGCACTTTAATTACAAAGTTGACCCTTCGCCTTACCTCATGCTTGTGAATGGAATTAATTGGGAATCACGACCTAATTACATATTTCATGGCTTCCCTCCTCATTCTATTATAGTCTATCCCGCTAATATAATTAATAAAATAAAATAAATTTATTAATAATAAATAAAAAATTATATATTTTTTTAATATTTTAATTAATTAATAAATTTTTTATTAATAATAATTAATTTTTTATTTTATTAATTAAATAATTTTATTATATCAATTATATTAACGTAATAAAATTATATTTATTTAATTTTTTTATGTAAAATAATATTATTATTGCAAGAGTCTCTAAATTTTGAATAAAATGTAGACTTTCGTTTCTAGAAGTCAACGCAAAATCGTTAAGCATACTATTCTTGTATAAGTAAGTCATTAAGAATATTACATTAAGATCAAATCTTGGCCGTACAAAATATTTAAATGCCTAATTTCTCATATTTAAAATTTTCACTAAATGACAAGAGCATGGTTTATAACAAGCTTGTGCAAACCTAGCTGTAATTATGTCATTATTTTATTAATCCTCAAATTATGACACTGACTTTGATGTCATGCAAACCAAATATAATATAATTTCCCTTTAAAATATATTAAATAAAGGAATTGTAATTACCTTTTAATAATACTGGCAGACAGGCAGAATGAGAGAGTCAACCGTCAATCTCAACTTATCATTTTCTTAATTGTATATTATATATCTAATCATCCTACAGCGATCGCATTAGTCGTTAATTTACTCACGGTCACGCAACCAATAGTGGGGATTTCATGATGTACATGTTACTTTATGAGTATACTACGGTTCGTCTATGTGTCGTAACATTTATTTATTTTTTAAAATTTTATAACATAAAATAATTTTTTAAAATTTAAAATAAAAATAAAAATTTTAAATAAAATTAAAATTTTAGTATTTTAAATTTAAATTTAAATTTTTATTTCTAGTTATTGTAAGGATGATTTTTAACTGTAAAATTAAAAAAATTTTGAATGTAATGATATATACATATATTATAATTAATTTTATTATTTTATAATAATTTAAAAATATTATTTTATAAAATCTTCGCACCAACAAATTCAAAAATAAAATCATTAATCTCCTAATCAAGTATTCACGTCGTGAATAAAATAAAATAAGAATTAATTTTAAGTTTATAAATAATATATAATATAAATTATTTTAAATTTATAAAAATAGATAATAATATTTAATAAACTTTACCTAATAAATTAATTTTTTTAAGTCAATAATCAATTCTAAGCCACAATATAAGACAAACACGTATTATTTTTTAAAAAAGATAATAGAATTTTGGAAGTTGTCTTTGTGTTGTATCGTAGAGGACTACATAATAGAATTTTGGACAACCTTATTTCATGGAAGACCAGGAATTAAATAAAATGATGGGTCCCAATCTTAATTCATAAAAGATTACTTATTTTAACAAATATTCATTGAATTGTAAAGAAATGGTTCAAAAAATGAACTATCATCCATCCCACTGACACAATTTGATGATACATATGACTTTAACTGTTGTTTTGTTGTCTAAAAAATTGTCTGATTAGTACTGATATAGTAATGGTTAATTATCCTCTGCCCTTCTCCAATTTGATCATACAGCAGAAAGGTCAACAGCATCTACATCAATGGAGGAAATCGAATTTAGGCAACAGAATATATGTGTCTATGTAATGTAAGTTGTAGGGTTAACTGTTAGGTATAATATTATTGAGGCATCGAGAGAGTGTAGTTGGCAGCAATTAAAGTAATTAATACATGCACGTGCCAATAATATTAATTATAATTATAATTATAATTACAATTATGACTTCTCAACAATCTTCTTTAAATTCCCAGTTTGATCAACATACATGCATACATATTTTTGAACTTATGAATGTAACTAATTGATATAGCTTGCATGCATAATTAAGGAATTAATTGTGTACTTAATAAGTAGTATAGGAGCATTACTTGTTGGCGGCAAGGTAGCAACAAAATTAATCACTTTAGTAGATAATAAGACTGACGGCTATTGAATTTGGTTTGCTTCAATTATCTCATTCATTATTGAAGCCACACGTGTATGCATGGCCCATTATGCAAATCTACTATAGATTATACATGATAATCATAATTGATCACATAATTAATAGTAGGGATATTAATATATAGTTACACCATTCACAAAATTCCTTTTTTAAGCTCAAAATTACTTCAAAAAACACCCTTCTTGTAACTTTTTTTTTAATTTTATGGAGTAATTTTCTAGGGAAAGTAAAACAAAAGGCTAAAAAATTAATGGGTCATAACTAAAAGATTGAAATTAACCAATGTTAACTTGTTTGGACTTGCATGTGTGTAGTAAATATATGGTTGTCCATTCACCCAAAAAAAAGAAAAACTTTTAACCTTTCCCTCCTCCTATGAACATCATATTTAACTACTATACATTAAAAGTGCTATTACATTCATTTGTTATTTAACATGGCATTTAAAATATTTTAAATAAAAAGTTAAAATTCGATTACAAAATTTAAAATAAAAAACATAAATTCAAAATTATTGATATAAAATTAATTAAATAAATAAAATAAAACAATACATAAATATATTTTAATCAATCTTAGAGACAACTAATAACTTTTTTTGTTTACAAGTTGGTACATAATTATTGGCCTCTAATCATAACATTTATCTCTTAAACCAAGTAGCGAATAAAACCTCTCCCTGTTATACAGAAACTATTTATTCATCATCAAATTTACCCCACATTTAAAGTAACAGTGTTATTACTTTCCAGTACAAGCATTGCAAGTTGAAATCTCATTTCTCTTTATTGATTAATCAGTGGGGGCATGGTTTTACAAATCACTGTTTAATATTCTTTATTATCCATGTTTTTTTGGTTTGGTGGTGCTCTGCTATCACACTCCCAAGTGATCGATTATCTTCCTCTACTTTTAATTTTCAGCTGTTGCTATCTTCTTTACTAATGTTTGCATGAAGCACTACAGTTGGACAAGCTAGCCTTTCTCAACCATGGCTCAACCTTATCACCTTAATAGTCATTGATAATGTCATCAATTATTACATAAAAGTCAAGAAGAAAAGTAAAATATATTTAATAATTATTTTGATAGAAGTTAACATAAATTTAAAATTACAAGAAACACTAATGCAAAGTCCATCTTCATTTTAACATGTATTAGATAAATTTTTAAAATATAATATTTATTAAATTTAATATAAAAATAATAAATAAATAATATTATGTAAATTTAATATTCTAATTTTAAGTCCAAATTAAGAATTTTAATCCTGTCAGTGGCAAGGTTACTAGTAATATTAGTAGCATCCAGTTTCCACAGTGTCAAAGACAAACAGACAGAGAGAGAGAAACTACAGCTCGTTGTAAAGAAAATCTTCAACAAATTACCAAATGATTGAAGTTTGAAAGGAAAAAGATTATGTACAATTATTGT
>CP135538.1:6495649-6507831 GCA_032402905.1 Khaya senegalensis | reverse complement strand
AAACCATTTACAAAGGAGCATACTACAAGAACAAATGAATAGGAATCATCGCAGTTCGAGTATAATCAACTTGGCAATTCTAATTGAGACATGATCACACATCCCAAACATCTTTTATAATCCTATTCAAAATGTTTATTGCAGTTCAATTCAAAATAAGATCACTGTGTGTGAAGTTGGCCATGGAGATTTTGTATATTTTGCAAATACATTCAAAGCATTTACAAAGAAGCAAAATACAAAAACAAGTGAAGAGGAATCATCTCAGTTAAAGTTACAAATATAATCAAATTCGAGCCAAATTATGGCTATCTCACACATAGCAAACATCTTCATAATCATATTCAAAGTGTTTATCGCAATTCAATTCTAATTAACAGAACAAGTGCATAAATTCAGCACAATCAGGGCTATCAGAACACACATAAACAAACTTCATTAAGAGCACTCTTCGAATACATAAGAATCACTGGTTCTCTAGCTCCGTCATGGCATCATCTTCAAGCAAAGCTTCTGCACCAGCTGAGGTAGTTCTACCACCTGGTTTTGTATTTGAGCCAAGCGATGCAGAACTAGTGAATGATTACCTCATACCAAAGGTTTATGGTAGTAAGCCGGGAAAAGGTGCTTGGTTTTTCAAAGAAGAAGATATTTATAAGCACGAACCTTCAAAGCTCCAAGGTAAGCAGCTAGAATTATACATGTCCACTTTATCCTTCATCATTTTTCCTGTGGGGTGTCTTTTTCTTTTTCTTTACACATGTTTGACAAGCAAGCTGAATCCAACTAAATCATTCATGCAGGTGCATTTCATTTTTCTTATTCTTTTTTCCTTTTCAACAAGTAATCTGAAACTTTAACTAGTAATTATGCTAAGTCTGCCCTGACTTTTTACTAGCTAATGTACTGTTTAGAAAAATTACTAGTATTTTAACGTAATAAAGGTGTCAGATGTATCCCCGTGGAGCATATATGAATGCAGAATTGCTTAGCAATGCAAAATCATTTCTACTGTTGTCTGATCTAATGCTTACAAAATTCTATATNGGTGGGAAGGTGCAAGAAGGGAAGCATTACTTTGAAATGATGAGGAATGTGTATGAAATAGTCCCCCAATTGCCCCACTACGGGTGCATGGTGGATCTGCTTGGCCGAGCAGGGTTGCTCGAAGAAGCAAGAGAGATGGTGGAAGGGATGCCAATGAAGGCAAATGTGGTAATATGGGGGTGTTTGATGGGTGCGTGTGAGAAATTTGGGAATGTGAAGATGGGGATTGGGTGGCTAAGCATTTGCAAGAGTTGGAACCCTGGAATGACGGGCCCTATGTGGTTTTGTCAAATATTTATGCTAGTCAAGGTTTGTGGAAAGAGGCTGAGAAATTAAGAGGTATTATGAAGCACAGGAAGCTTGCCAAGATTCCTGGTTATAGCTTGGCAACAAAGTCAGCTTAAAATTCCAGAACTTGTGTTTGTCTGGGTAGCGACTAATTATCACTAGTACTGTCAATTCTGGGACTCAACTGACTCGCTAAGGTGCTTATTATCTCTGCCTGGCTATGGCATGACATTTCCGGGTGATTCTTACCTCGTCAGTCAGCAAGTTGAATTGGTAACTGAATTTCAAATCTGGGATAGCAATTATATCTGGCTGGCTATGGCATGACATTCATGTTTTTATTGTTGTTAATTTTTTTTTTAATTCATATTTCTTTTGAAATATGGATATGATTTTGAGTGAGTTGCTTAACTGAAAATGTGCTTGAACAGTAATTTAAAATATAATTAAATTTTTTATTTTCATTGTATATTTTATATATATATACATATATTTATTTATTTATTTTTAACATATAAAATTTAATATAATTATGTTTAATAATTACAATTAATTGTAATTTAACAACCTCGAATGGAATCTTGGGTCTGCCATGGTTATTTTACCTGCCTTGATATTATCTAATCTTTATATCAAATCGTGAATACTTCAGTGATTTGAAAAAAGATTGGCCAGTCAAATCGAAAATTAAATGACACCCATTATTAGTTGATTTAAATTATAAATTTAAGTAATTATGAACTGTTTGAATCCAAGAGTCACCTAACTAACAGCACGAATATCCACAACCCCAGTCCCTGTCACGTGCCGCATCATTTGAAAGGGCAGGAGCAGGAGATCACACGTGCCTCTCCGTTTTCAAATTGCACCCAGAAGAACAGAAAACCCCTTCTCTTTCTCTCTCTGTCTCTCTCTCTCTCTCTAACTCAAAATCAGAGTGAAAAGCAATGGAAGCGATACTCACAGACAGTGTGCAAAACAGTCTCCGACATTTCATGTACCGAAACGCTATTTTCCTCTGCGAACGGCTCTGCGCGGAGTTCCCTTCCGAAGTACTACTAATTTCCGCAAAAATTCTCTCTTCCTTTTTTTTTTTTTGGTTGTGTTTTGTCGGTGGTGAAGGGAGAGAGGAAAAAATAATCTCTTTGAGCTTAAGCTATTCATTGTTTTCAAGTTTCATGCCGTTGCTGAACATTGTAGTTAATTATCGAGATTGGCACTTTGTGATTTATGAAATTAGTTTTCGCTAATTTTGATATTCTTTTATGTGCTGTTTCTGAGTTTTTACTGATTAGGTCTAGCTTTTAACTTTGTAATTGGAATCATGGAATTTTATTTTCATGTGGATTTGGATGTTTGTGCGTTGTGAATTTGAATTCATAATGTAAGCTTCAAATCAATCTCGGTGGCTTTTTCAGTTAATGGTCGTTATAGATATGGCCATTTTGGGAGTTTGTAAAATTTCAGGCGAGGTTTTGTGTTAATTTGGGTGATTTTGTTACTTCTTGTCTATGGGGCCTCTCATTTAGTTGCATTCTTTCTTGCTTCTTTATTCACACTCAATTTTAGTGAAGAATACTTCCATCTCCTCTTTTCATCTATTTACAGTGCTCTTCTTCTTACGTTTTTTCAAGTTTTGATTGGATTCATAATCGGTGCTTTCTTTCATATACAGATGAATTTGCAATTATTAGCTGGCTGCTACTTGCAGAACAATCTGGCTTATGCTGCATATAACCTCTTGAAGGGTATGTGCTACATGATTCATAAAGTTTTTTTCATCTTGCTGTCAATTTATGCTTTATACACAAATTCTTGACTCATTTCAAGCGATTTATTTATTGCTTTATACATAAATTCTTGCATCAATGAGTTTTCTTCTTTTTTGTATACATTATTGTGTGAAGGGACGCAAATGGCTCTATCCCGCTACTTGTTTGCAGTATCATGTTTTCAGATGGATCTTCTTAGTGAAGCTGAAGCTGCACTTAGTCCTGCTAATGAGCCTAGTGCAGAGGTATTAAATGTTAAGTAGAATGTGTAGATACAGTGTAGTCAATGTGTCTTCCTTCAAGAGTTTGTTATTGAAAAAGAAAATATTTAACTATCTCACAGTTTGATTTACACTAGAGAAAAATTGTTTTGACAAAGAAAAAACTTAATCATCAAACTGAAGAATAGAAAGAGTGGCATGTAATATTATTGATTTTTATGTACTCAAGTTGTGATAAATTCAGTATTGTCATTTTATTTCCTTTTGGTTTCCAAAAGAAATTTTGGTCTCAGGTTGAGAATGACTTGCTCACTGTTACTTATCTGTCCCATGTAGATCCCGAATGGTGCAGCTGGCCATTATCTTATGGGGCTTATTTACAGGTTGCTCTTGCTTTCCCAAGTTGTTGCATCATTTACTGCTCAATGATGTATTTCCCTTTGATTTTGAATTTATTTGATTGTAAGTGCAGAGATTGTTAAATGGTCTGTATCTCTTAAGATGCATGGAGGAAATTACTTTTTAAGTTTGCTCAACATGTTTCTTGAGCATTCACACAGTTGGATCTAATTTTCTGTTCCATGTGCTGACTACGATTTATTTGTATACAGGTATACTGATCGAACGAAAAATGCTGTTCATCACTTTAAGCTAGCCTTGTCTATCGATCCTTTATTATGGGCTGCATATGAGGAATTATGTATTTTAGGTATGTACAAAGAACAGCTCATTGTCCCTGTTGTTCCTGGATAGTGCTAAAGGAACAAGTTCACAAATCTGCAATCAGGAACTCATTATTTAATTCTTAAGATAATTTAGACAAGCCAATATAATCTTGATCTGGTGATGAGTGGAAGTCAAATTCAACTGAATCAAAAATGTCAAACAAATGGGTCATCTAATTGATGTGTTTGTTTCTTACTTCTATTTTTGCACCAAGCATTAGCCTTGCACTAATGTTTTTGATGTGATTTTGCACACTCTACAATGGAATTTCTTAACAAGTTGCAATTTTCTTACATGTTTTTGTGAGTATGCCATCTGGATGTGTGCCATTACAATCAATGTGTGGTTAAATTACTTTTGGAGCTGATTGTCCAATTGGTTTTCCAATTGAGCTTGATAATCAAAGGATCAAAGTATAATGTTCTGTCTATCTGTGCATTAGATCACAGTGTTCTGGCTTTGATGTAACGAGACCTCATTTGTTGTATACAATTGTGCAAATGCATAAACAATGTGCCAATGGTGGAGTTGGCATAAAGAGTGTAACTTTTACTGACTGAAAGGCCCTTAGAACAGCTGAAAGCCATTGGAAAGGACTGAAAGGCCCTTAGAACTCTATCTGTCTCTCCCATTCTCTTCTCTCTTGCTTTCTCTCTCTCTTTCTCTCAATTTTAGGTACTGCAAGTAATGAGTCATCAGTTGAGTGTAAGCATCAACTTGTTTACCTCTTATGAATAGCAATAATTTTGATTTTTTTTTTCTTACAGCTCGGTGGTTTTTGAATGTGTTTAGTAAAGTTATCTTGTTTATATATCAGGACAAGTCCTTGCTAAATTGAGCGTCATGATTGTTACTGAACTAATGTTCTTAACTTCAGTTTGACATCAAATGTATGTAATGTTTTGCAATTGACTGTGACAGCTTCGGTTTCACATCAAATACTATACTTCTCCTTGGTTGATAACTCTGACATTTTAACTTAATCAAATAGCGTTTTTTTTTTTCCTTGAGAAGGATAGTATATGAGTGTTACTTTTCTTATGATGGGCTCTGTTGTACTTGAGTTGTGGCCTTATTTGTTTTTGAATCTTACAGGTGCTGCTGAAGAAGCAACTGCTGTTTTTAGTGAAGCAGCTGCTCTTTGCATTCAAAAGCAGTACTTACAAAATGGATCAGCTAGCCAAAACTTACACTTGTCCACTGAGGATCGTAATATAGTTTCTTCTAAAAGTTTTGGTTCTGGTGATGTCAGTCCACGGCAATTGAAACACATACAAGCCAGTAACCTTCGAGATATCCCTGGAAATTATCATGCAGCAGCTGTGATGGCAGGAGCTGCTAGTCAGCCTTTAAATGGTGGTACTTCAAATATATCATCATTCTATAATACACCTTCACCAATGACCGCACAGGTATTAATGCAAATTAGGTCGTGCTGCTTCACTGTTTGTACTGCTTGTAACTAAAGGAAGTTCAAATATTTACTATTACATATTTGCCTTTGGACTTTGGCTATGAATTACTTTGCTTAGGTGTTGTTTCAGTGAGAATAGGTAGAGAGCTTATTTGCTTTGTTAGTTTCTATATTCTTTCCTGTTTAATGATGGACCATCAAACTTAGCTTCTGTGTATATTTCAGTTGCCCGGTGTTGCTCCTCCGCCTTTGTGTAGAAATGTGCAACCAAATGGCCAAAATCTAAACACACTTGCCACTGATAGCTCTCCAAGGCCAACTGTTATCTCTACTATTCAGGCCCCCCCGAAGAAAGTTTGTGGATGAAGGAAAATTACGAAAGGTTTCCCATGCACTTAGCTGTAATTTATTAATTTAATATTTATGCAACTCTTGTTATTTGGATGCTAACTCGTATGCTTGCGTATCTTTGCTCCCTTAGTTCTCTGTGATCATTGTATCAATAAAATCTGCTATTTTAAATGTTTACATCTCAAAATGTCTGATGCCCCTTAGTGACTCACTTTGTTAAAGTTGGAGAATATGTGAATAAACAGTTGACATGGGATATCTTGGTAACAGCATCCTTAGTTTTGGATTTCACATGTTATCGAAAAGTCATGGTTGAATTCAGTATTTATTTTGTTGTACATGGAATGTAGGAAGCCTATCTGGATTTGAACTTTGTGGCATGTACAGAAGTATCAGTTCATCCTCGATATCATTTTGTATTCTTTTTGTTGCTTTTTCTGGTTCTGGCAGTGAAGAAGTATTGGTTCATTGGCTTGGTTGTTGGCTGCACTTTTATCTGTTGGTTAACTAGTATGTAATTGCATCTGTCATCTTTCTGCTTGATATGATACTACTGTTATGTAAGGTGATCTACATATGTGTATTATGAGTGCCTTGTCATTTTGTTTCTTTATGTTATAGTAGGTCCCAATATTATTACCATTATTTATCTGGTTCATCCATGTGCATCTTCTGGAACTAGATATGTACATGTACTCATGAATTACAGATTAGGAGATTCTCCCTGTAAACAATTTTTCTTGTGTTTTCAGATTTCTGGGAGGCTATTTTCCGATTCTGGCACACGACGAAGTATGAGACTCGCTGGAGAAACAGGGGCTAATGCAAATGTGAGTACCACAGCAGTAGCTGGAAATGGGACTAACAACTCTTCTAAGTATCTTGGAGGTTCCAAATTGAGTTCTGTGGCACTACGTTCCATAACAGTTCGTAAGGGACAGTCTTGGGCAAATGAAAATATTGAAGAAGGTGATGCATATTAATGGTATCACTAATTCTGTGAGCTATAACATCACTATGATTGTGGGGGGTGAAATGACCATAATTCAATACTGTCACTGCTAGTGGATTCAGTATTGATATTATGCCCTCTATTCACTTAAAAAATTGGTATCCTGCATCTATTCTTCTCAGATAAAATTTACCATAGCATATGGTCTTCCATTGTTTATCACTCTTTGAAAGAAAACTCTAGTAATATTTCTTGGTCTGCAAGGCTATTTTGGTTTATAGGTGTTAATTTCTTCTGATGTGTCAGAATCTTATAATTGTTTATCCCTATTATGCAACATGTTGAGAAAAGGAATCCCCAACTGGTTTGGTATCTTCAAAATGCAAAAGAGTTTCTAGAATAAAATACTCTGATGCTCTTTATACTTGTATTTGCTTTCATTGCATTACGTTGGTTTCTATTATTACATTTAAGGAAATTAATTTGGGCAATAAGAATGGCCTCTATTCCATTTCTAGTTTTGAATGTTTCTCTGATTTGATGTTAATGCTAGTCTGTGATTTGATTTTTTGAAGCCTGATTCTGAGTGATTTAATGTGTGAAAAGTGGTGCTTGCTTGTTCAAACATGTGTTTTCGTTGGTGAAAATTCTCTAAACCTAAAAAGAAGTGAAGTACTTGTTTCACCTATTACATAAGAGTTTAGCACAAAAAGTGCAACATCTAGTGAGGTTTTACCGTAACTCTGTTGCTACATTTGACAATGGTGTGTTCCCTGATAATCAATGCATTGTGTTCTTTGGATGTATTACATTTAATATATAAAGCTTGTTGTTAAAGGTAAGGTTTTCGGGAACTTGAATATAGCATATAGAGTAGTTTTTTTTATCTTCAATAAGATTAGAAAGGTATTATGTTCTTGCATTATACATGCAAGCTACATACGCTAGTGGCTTCCTTTTTAAAGGATTTTGGTGCCTTGATGTGCATTTTGGTCATTGAATTATAGTTCTGGTATTTTGGTTAGCTTTAGTTAAAATAATTATATATATTTCAAGGGATTTTATCAAATACCTCCTTTAAGATTGTGGTAATTTTACTTTATGACAAATTTTATAAAATGACATACTTACCTCTATTTTAGCCCTAAATTGACTAATTAAAAAATAAATATATTTCTAATTTATTTATTTTTTATTATTAAAACTCTAATTTACTCATCTTTTTTTAATTTTTTGTTCTTAAATTTATTTAGATTAGGTATTGATTTTTATTTTAAACTTTTAATAATATAAAATTTTAATTAACTTAAAATAAATAGATTAATATATTATTATATTATTTAAAAAATAATTTAAACTTTAAAAATTTTATAGTATGATTATTGTAGAATAAAAATACTCTATTTAACTAAAAGTTAGAATGTTTATAATTATTAATTAAAACTATTTGAAAATTTATATGATAAAGTTATCTTCTTAATATAGATTATGTATTTAATATGAAGAAGTAAATAATTTTAAATTAGTTTGTTAGAAAATTAATATGTATATGTGTGTAATTAAAATATTTTTAGATAAATATAATTTTGTTTGTTTTATAAAATATATTTAACAAGTTCTAAAAATTAAATAAAGCTAAGTATATAATTTTATATATAAAGAATAAACAAATAAGGGGTATAGTTGTCTTATAGTTAGTCAATTTAGGGTTAGAGGGGAGATAAGTGTACTTTTTCACAAAATTTGCCACAAAGAGAAATTGCCACAAACCTTAGGGGAGGTGTATGAAAAAACCCCTATATTTCTTGGATGTTATGAGTTCATATTCTATTTGCTCATGTTATTCTTGCTTATTGATTAGTAAACTGTTAAAATTTTGCTTAAAAAATTGTATGTAGGGAGGCGTAATGAGGCTTTTGATGATTCTCGGGTAAATACCACATCGACTGTATCTAGCTCATTTCCCACTGGTGGCACTGGATCTCTTCTGCAAGAAGCAACAACTGTGCCAATTGGTGAGACTGCCATTAGCGGATCAAAAATCATAACTGGTGCTTCAGAGATATTGAGCCTCTTGAGAATTCTCGGGGAAGGCTATAGAATGTCCTGCATGTACAAGTGCCAGGTATTGTGGTTATTGTTGAAGAAACAGTAGTTTAAATTCTTATATACATTTAATTGTCTGAAGCTGCTACTGGTTTTTAATGTTACAGGATGCACTGGACATTTATCTGAAACTACCGCACAAGCATTATAATACAGTATGGGTGCTTTCTCAGGTAATTTTGGTGAGTGGGTTTTGTTTGGTTTCTGTCCTGTTGCTTTTAGCTCTCCCATGTGTGTGAATGAGGTTGCCACAGAATTCATAGTAGTCAGGTTCCATAAAGAAATTACACAGGATTGCTTACGATTGGACTACAATGAAGGGTATTCTAAAGTAAAGAAATATAACTTTTAGCTTGAGGAATGTTCCTCCACAGCTTTTGCTATGTGCTTGTCATCTAGGCATTTGCAAAGCATTAGTGTGAGCAGTTATTTGATACCCTTTAATTATAGTGGCTGAGATTTTGTTGGTAAAGTGATTCACAGTGGAAAGATTTGTAAATCATTTTTCCCTGAAGTAGACATAACTACTGTAAGGTGGATTGCAGTGAAAACTGTTTAGCAATCACAATAACAATGATATTTTACTTGAAAAATGTCTGCCAAGATTTACTTAGAATAAATGGAGTCTTAATGCAGTGAATTGATTTATTTTATCAGAGCTTCCTAAAATGATTTCAAGAATATTACATTAAAAACATCCACATATTTCTGACCATCTGTCGTCTGAATCTCAAGTGCAGGTTGGAAAAGCACATTTTGAATTAGTAGACTATTTAGAAGCTGATCGTGCTTTCAGTCTTGCTCGTCGGGCATCACCTTATAGCTTAGAAGGAATGGATATATATTCTACAGTTCTATATGTGAGTACCTATTTTCCTGAGAACTTTTTGTCATTCTTGAATAATTGCTATGTTTCTTAGTTGTCTGTATCCACTAAATAAAAAGGATTCCTGTTTTGGTGCCCTCCTTTGATTCATTAAACTGTCCTGTATGTTCTAGTTAAAATAGTATTTTAAGCTATGCTTTATGCCTTTCCCAACTCATTATTGACTTATGTAAAAGCTAGTTGATATGTCTCTCAAGTGCACAAACTTGAATTCACTGAGTGAAAGAGGACCACATGCTACCTTACAGGCATAGTAGTACATAGACCCTCTTTTTGTCTCTATGGATGAAACAGCAGTTTAGGGATGGGCACATGTTGGTTTGATTCTTGGTTTTCTGAACCAAACAGAACCAAACTTCAGAAATGAAACCAAACCCATCCCAGTTCTGTTTGGTTTTTGGTTCCTATTTCAATTTTGAGCGTAATTGAGCCTTTGTTGGTTTTTAGATCAGTTTTGGTGGTGAAACCTGAAGTACTTTTGTCTCCTGTAAAGTAGAAGCAAAGTGAATGAATTAATTATGATGGGTTCAATTTGGTTTTGTTTTCGGTGTTTTATCCCACCCCTATGACAAGTTACCAGAACTTTATTCCTTGGATTAGTTCTCTTGTTTGGTCTGTCAAGTTCAATGCTTGCATTCATCATCTCTTCTGTACCTTTGTACTTCAATTATTTATTATAAGTTGTTTTCCCTTGGTTGCAGCATTTGAAGGAAGATATGAAGTTGAGTTACCTAGTGCAGGAACTGATAACAACTGATCGCTTAGCTCCTCAATCATGGTAGCTTTGGAGAGAGTTTGTTAAATGGACAAAGCATCCTGAATTTGATTTTGTTTTAATGGTATTTGCTACTTATCTTTCTCAAGTGACATTTAGTTTTGGTTGAATGGGCATGTAGGTGTGCCATGGGAAATTGCTATAGCTTGCAAAAAGACCATGAAACAGCTCTGAAAAATTTCCAGCGAGCTGTGCAACTGAATCCAAGATTTGCATACGGGCACACCCTTTGTGGTCATGAGTATGAGACAGCCTTTTCCTTCCGATGATAAACTTGTCTATTTGATGATAATATTTTTCAGCTATCTATTGAAATTTTGCAATTACATTTTTACCTCCAGATATGTAGCTTTAGAGGATTTTGAAAATGGAATCAGGAGCTACCAAAGTGCTCTGCAGGTTGATGCAAGACATTATAATGCGTGGTATGGACTTGGAATGGTTTTCCTTCGCCAAGAGAAGTTTGAGTTTGCTGAGCATCACTTCCAAATGGCTTTCCATATAAATCCACGTTCTTCTGTGATAATGTCATATCTTGGAACAGCTTTGCATGCCTTGCAGGTTGGGCGATTTGCCATATTGTTTATACTGTCTTGACATGAAGGAGCAACATTATCTTGTACAACTTTTTGATATTTTATCTCTATTATGTGGACAGAGAAGTGAAGAAGCTATTGAGATGATGGAGGAGGCAATTTTAGCAGACAAGAAGAACCCTCTTCCTATGTATCAAAAGGCTAATATCCTCGTAAGTTTAGAAAAATTTGATGAAGCCCTAGAAGTTCTAGAGGAACTTAAAGAGTATGCTCCTCGTGAAAGCAGTGTATATGCTTTGATGGGTAAGATTTATAAGCGGCACAATATGCATGAGAAGGCCATGCTTCATTTTGGTCTCGCATTGGATTTGAAACCATCTGCAACTGATGTTGCTACCATTAAGGTGATTGACTTTTCTTATTCATCATGATTGTAAAATTTGATATTCTTTGTGAATTGCACATCTAATTCCCTTTTTTTTTTTGTGATATCATGATAGAGAACATTTTTCTATACACTCTGTGTTCACATACACAAAGAGTCTCTGTTTTTACCAAATCTAAGTTTACCATAGTTCTGTTCTTTAAAACTTCACCTCTGATACCTATTCATGCTTATGATCTCCAAATTCTTTGAACAGGCTGCCATTGAAAAGTTGCATGTACCAGATGAAATAGAAGACGACTTGTAAATCTACTTGTTTTGGAAGTGCAGAGAAAGAATGTTGTGAATTGTCCGCTCAGAATATTTGGCCCCAGAGAGTTGGCCTGCTTGTGCTTTCGAAGAATGGTAAATAAACTGGCTAAAAGAATTCCCAATTCTTTTCTGTGCAGGCGCCTTCTACTCAGCAGGTCCAGTGAGAGTGACCTCAGTTTTGTAGGTGATTCACACACTAACAGCGGACCTGATGGTAACAAAGTGAGTAGAAGCTGCTAAAAGAATTCCCAAAACACACTTACGTTAAGAGTTGTATTCATTCCCATCCTGGTAAAATGAGGCCTGTACCTTAGTTTGTACTTGTTTATAAATGTACTGTGTTTTATTCATCAATTAAAAACACAATCTATTTTACATTCTAATTAAATTTTGGTTACCAATTTTAAAATT
>CP135538.1:6463988-6491049 GCA_032402905.1 Khaya senegalensis | reverse complement strand
AATTTTATTACAGTATCTTTATGCATCAAGTGCACTTAATAAAACCGTATCACCTAAACATCCACATATCATAAACTTTATTCCTATATAAAGTATGGATATTTGTAGAGAATTGAGATCTTATTATTAAAATATTTTATATATTTAATTAATTTTTATTTATTAAAAAAATAAAAAAAAAGTTTTAGTTCAAATAAAATCTATATTTTTTATTATTTTTTTATACTACGTATGATTAAGTTAAATATATATATAAAAAATTAAAGGAGAATAGTTAATCATTTATAAGATATTTAAATATTTTTTAATAAAAAATTTAGTTGTAATCAATTATTTTTATTCTAACAAACAATAATTACTCACTAAATTTATGAGATCCGCACTTTCTTCTTTACAAGTAGCAATCGAACTCACATCGTAATTCAAATGCCTCAGAAGAAGAGGAGGTCAAACAAAATATACTTTCTAGCTGGGAGCCACACGGTCAACAACTTTGAAAGGCATTTCATTTCCCCCCTGCAGTGGAAAATCCTTGAGCCGCTTGCTGCTGTTGGTCTGTGGCGGATGGCTGGTGTTTAAAATTCACTTACCAAAATTGCATGCATGCATGCTTTGTGATGAGCTTAGCAGCTACTTCAAAGGCTGTTTTCGACATTAGAAAACCTAACTATCTTTAATGATTGGAATTGAGGATATACTTGAGCAATTTGGATTCCATTAGAGGGACCTTCCAGCGATCTCCATGACAACTTCCACGAAAAGAAGAAACCAAGATATCTCTCTCCCCATTGTTTCCATGCAAACCAAAAAAACACTCTTTTTTTTTTGAAGTCTCTCTCTTTCTCTCACTCACTCTCTCCATAGAGGTCATGGAAATGGAACCAAGACCACCGCTGGTAGCCAAGAAGCTATGGAACATTGTCTGCGTAGTGTTCTTCATGATAAAGTCAGGCACATCAAAGAGCAAAATTTTGTTTGATTTCAGTTTGATGCTGAAGCGAGGCAATAAGCTTGGTGGAAAGGCTATAGGAAATCTCATATTCCACCACCACCCTTCCTTCAGCTGCCGCACAAATGATGCTCACCTCTCCTTCATATCACCCAAAGAATACGAATTTAGCTGCAGTAACAGACCTGCTATTAATTACCCTTTTTATGCCCACAAGCGCAAACATCACCCCATTTGGCCAAGTCGTATCGTTATGATGATGTGACTACAGTTCAGGCTGTACAGAAGGTTCTTTAGATGTTGAGTAATGAAACAGTTGAGGTTTCTCCGTTGACGACATTGCCTGGGTTTGGACGGAGTCCTATGGTGAGGCAGTTGAGAATAACAGACTCTCCGTTTCCGTTGAAAGATGAAGGAGATAATCAGGTGGACAAGGAAGCAGAAGAGTTCATCAAAAAGTTCTATAAAGATCTTAAGTTGTAGAAACAATGGCTGCCATCAAATCACCTTCCCACGACTCACGGGGTCGATGACTCATTGATTTTATAAGCTAGTTAATTGCTTGCATATTTGTCAATTATCATCGAAAGGTTGCATTATGTGATCTTCGGGGAACTCGATCTCTCTTTTTCGCCTTCAAATTCAGTGGAGTTTTGATCCATACATCCTTTGTCACATATCCAATGAAGGCGCATGATTCATAGTCTGTAGTTACAAATTATGTTGCTAATCTTTAACTTGACAAAATTTCATCCAACGGGTGCAAAGGTGTACTGTTCATTTGATTTACCACACTGTTTTGGCTTTCACTGTTGAGGTATAATAAAATATATAATAATTGAAAAAAAATGGATGTTGCGAATAAACTTCCTTTATCAATGGCTGTATCTACTTTGGCTAGTTGCATGATATGTAAGAGATACTAAAATACATAAAAATAAAATAGAATCATTATTTTTAGTTGTTTAATAACCTATCTTCTTTTGTAAAATGCTCATATCAAATGGAATCATAATGATGAACAGTCTCGACTTTTTGAGGATTCAATTACAATGAAAAGTTAAACTAGTTAAGGTCAATTTCTTCCGTTTATTGGATGGAATGCAGATCCAACTGGACAGCATACTTCAGTTACGAATTAAATCAAAACTTAATAAATAATTTGAGAAAACCAAATAAATAAATACTAGCTCTCTGGTAGTATTATTATGGCCTGTCTGTTGTGCTCGAAATTAAGAAGAAAAGAAGCACTTAAAAAAAGAAAAATTTATCTCTATCTCTATCTTTTATTTGAAGTTTGAGACACTTTGTAGGAAGCAAGAAGAAGAAGAAGAAGAAGAAGAATAAAACTGGGTAGAAATTAATGTCCTCCATCAAAGCTCAGCCTTCTGAACATAAGTTTGAAAAGGACAGTTCAGGATCAAGCATTCCATTGCATTCTGCATGTGTTATTCATTTACATACATAGATATTTCTATAAAGCATTAGTGTGTTACAATTGTATACATGCCGACTTATGTATAAGTATTAAATAAAGTCGAATATTGATTCAACTAATTATCCCCACCTTGTTGAAAATACATTTGTCTATGCATAATACATGAGACAGGAAACGTTTACTATGATATGTTATAGATAGAAGTAGAAAGAGTGAATACATGCATGGCATACATACAATAGAATTTCAATGTATTATTCTTTGATGGCTAATATTCCATTCCTTTCCCTATACATACTATTTCTCTTATGTATATGGGCATTTGAAAGTGTAGCATATGGATAGCTTATCATTTTCTCGAATTTTGTGTAATGCAATTGCTACGTATATTCTTGGAGTGACGAATATGATTGATTTATTTGTCTTAAGATTGAGAACTTTGCTAGTTACTAGCTTATTATTGGATGTGGGTTTACCATATATATCTCTAATAAGCTAGATTCATGCATATTATATGGTAATTCTCCTTGTACGATCTTGAAGTGGGCAAACATTATATTTAGGGTTAGGGTTTGGTAACTTGTATAAATGACGACCATATTAGAGAGTGGGTGGGAGATTGCTTTGGGATGCGGCCTATTAATATTATTGAAGGAGAGTCTCTCCCAAGCACTAAACCGCGTGACTCTTTTCTTCCTCTTGAAAGAATTACAAACCTAAATTATTTTCTTCATTTTTATCTTGCGCATCTTATTCGTATATAACACTAGAACATACATAATTCAGTGATTGATTTTATCGTGCAGTCGACTTCAAATCACAAGCCGCGGCCATTGATTTCAATTGATTTTGACACTTAATTAATCTCTCTATCTTTCAATGAACAAATACTGCCCATTAATTGAAATTATTAACTATGTACCCTTTAAGAAAAGTTTAATCAGTGGCAACTGAAAATATTAATCCACATCAAGCTTCAACCTAATGACACGATTTTGTATCAACTATTTAGCATAGATCCTCATAGCCTATGTTAATTTGTGGGTTAATTTATATCTTGCTTTAAAACTTTTTTTAATCACGGAATGAATTATAAACATTGAAAAGAAGAAGACTTGGAGGATGATGAAATATAGAGGCTATAGTTCTTAATTAGTTTAGCTCATATCTTAACAAATGGTATTAATTTTGAATAATTTCGCAAGCGTGCATGCATGCATACATACACACATCTATATATCCACATATGAAAATCTTTAGGGTTTGTGTGGTAGCTAGATGTGGATTGATTTGTCATTTGTGTATTATGAGCCTAAAAAATGTGAGTGAGGCAAAAGTTGCAATCCCTTGGAGACTACCAAAAGGAAAATGTAGTTGCTCTAATTTGTTAGGTAAAGGAAAAGAAGAGGGCGTGTCTTAAAGTTTAAATGCAAACATAAATTTAGCCTCAATCATCGTTGTATATACACATCCAGCATCTTCCGCTTCCTCTCCTTTCCTTTGTTAAGGACAGACATGTCTGTATGAATGAAACAAAACAATCTTGTTAGGTTTCATACGTGCCTTCCGATTCCAAATTTAAATCGGAAATTGGTCTCTTCATATCCCCTCTATCATATTTGTTAACACACATGTATTTTCGTCATTCTATTTGAAATGCATCTCCTTTAAAATTAAAGTAAAAAAAAAAAAAAAAAAACCAATCAATCTTAGATTTACTTAAAATTATTGTACCTTTTCTTTGTTTTAAAAATAAAATTAAAAAATATTTGGTAACATCATTTTTTTTATAAATAAAACTTAGCCATCTTTCAATTAATATGTGATCTCTAATGTTTCATTTTCTTGCCAATCATCACACTTCAATGTCATACAAAATCTTAAACAAATTTGACGATGAATCTTTCTCACATTTTATTTTGACTCAATTATTAATTTTTTAGTATAAAAACAGTTAAAAAAAAAAAGAGAATAATAAAACGGCAAAAATAAATTAATCTTAACATTATAATCATAAAGATAAGATATACAGTTTGTAAAATTAAAAAATAAAAATAAAAATTAAATTTTTACTTTAATTTTAAAATAAAATAAATTTAATTTGTGTTTTTTCTTGTGCTTGAAGGGAACGGTGAGTTGTGATAATAATCTAAATAAAAAATACAAATACAATATAACCTTAAAAATAGTAAAATAAATAAACAAAAACTGTAGGAGGCTTCTTAGAGTGACATGCAGTCACCCCCAAAAGCACACTAGTGAACAGAACAAATACACTCCGAGACATGAACCCATACATAAACTAATTATTCATAAATCCTGCTAATATGCGGCACTCTTTATTTCAGACACGAGTTGGAAATTGATTGGTAGGTAGTTAGGTGTGTTTAGGACTTTAAGGGGTGCATTTAGAGTCACTTTTAATAAGGTCCTTTCTCATGGGCATATGCATGCCCTTTAAGCTTGCATAGATCGGATACGATCCCAGATCAGAAATCGAAAAACGGACGGATTTATGAGAGGGATTTGATGATCCAAAATCGCCACTTGGACGGCTTAGATTAATGAAGCACCTTAATACTATAGTCACGGCAGCACTAGAAGTCACACATTTTCATCAATTCAACTTGAAACACATACCTTCCTTAACTAACTTATGTCTTCCCAGACACATTTTACGTACCAAATTCCTCTTTCAAAACAATCGAATTGCTCTTGATCTAAAAAGCCCCACAAATCGAAATCAATCCTTATTTCAGCTACTATCATCGTCTTACTGACGTCTTCCGACAATCTCGTCCGACGGTGCATGGACGCTTCGTTGATCTTCATCTTCTAGGGCACGAATTCTTCCAGATTCTTAATCAATGGCTTCGTGGCTCAAAGCCGCTGAAGGTATGTTATTTAATTTAATTCAATTTTCATTTTTTTTATTGGTTTAATGTTTTTAATTCTGTCTGCAGATATCTAGAAGTCTGATTTTGTTATGATAACTTGGTTATCTGTTGTCTGAATTATGATATAGTGTGATTTGAGATTTGATCATAAGTTTAATGTGTTACGTTGGTATCGAATAATAACTTTATTTAGATTACATGCTTGGAATGTGCTAAGTCAAATGAAAGGTTAGCGGCTGAAATTACAGAAAATGGAAAGAACAAAAGGAATCTTCTGCAGTTGCTGATCCTGTGACTATTAGGATTTCTGTGATAATGAGTGGGTCGGTTTTGTTGTGAGATACGAGAAATTTCTGTTTCACTTATGTACTCCAACTTAATTTATGCAACACTGTTATTCAATTTGTAAAAAAAAAAAGAAAACAAATGTGCTGATTAAGCTTGTTGACTTCATTTTGCTGCCGTTACCATGCTGAAACGAGCCTATTTAATTTCTATACTCCGGAGGTATCCCAAATTTTGAGTTTCGTATGGTAGAATAGCAAAGTTCTGTTTTTTACTTACAAATTCTCTTTATAAATATTTCACTTCACATGCAATTCAGTTTCTTGATTCAATATTTCTGTTTGTTTATTTTCATATATTTTTTTCTCTTTATAGAACCCTATATTAAAATTCATTTATTTTTGTTTTGTTAACCTTTAGTTCCATGTTTTAAAACTTTGTTACTTTCTTGGATCAGATTTGTTTGAAGTTGTAGATCGAAGGGCAAAGCTGGTTGTTAGTGAATTGGCAGATGAGCAACCTGGTTTGCAGACACCAGGTATAGATATTATATTTCTAGGACTTACTTTAATATTTTTGGACGGTAAAGTATGTTTTGGTGTCTAGATTCTGAACCAAACTTTGATTCTATTCATGGCTGCATCAATTTAGTATGAGTTTACTTGGAATACTAAACTGGATTGGGGCAGATTTTCTGTTGTCACAAGTTTGCCTGAGAGCAATTGTAATATAGATCTCAATCAGGTTGTTTGCTTAAGCAAAAAACGGAAACCTGAGAGCTTCAAAAATTTGAGAACTAGTAATGATATAGACAAATGTTGTTTGGATGTGCTTTGCATTTTAAGTTCAATGCTTGCTTTTTTAATTATCCATTAGATTGAATGAGACTAGTTTTAGTAAAGTTATAAATGGCAATTTCACATCTTTTTGATCAAATTTGTCTTATTCCCTAAAAGGTTAATTGTTGAGATAAATTTTATGTTGTCTTTCAAATTTAAAGTAGTAAAAATAATAATAATTAATATTTTCTTATGGTGGAGGTGAGAAATATAATTTTTACATTGTGAAAGGAATGGGTATAGGATCCTAAGAACTTTGTTAAATGGCTAAGCAAACAATTGGGATTTTGCATTTGAGTTTGAAATCTGAGAAAAACTTGAGCATTTACTAACTTCTTTTCCTATTAAGGTATTATATCTGCATCACAGAAAGGTTATTATTGCTGTATTGTACGACTATGAGTTGGCTTCATTTTCTGTCTGAATATAAATGCTACCTTAATGTTATCTCCTTTTTCCCTTTAAATTGTTAAGCTTCCAATGGGCAAGGATCTCAAGCCAAGAAGAGAAGGTCAAGGACAAAGGTACCCTGCATATTTCTAATCCCACTGCAGTCTTGATGATATTCATGTCCAAAGACTGGAATTGAGTGCATAAACTTACACATAGGCTGTTGCAGGCTCAGAAGAGACTCTCCACGGACGAATATCTTAAAATAAATGATACTGCAGGGGAGCAAGTTAACACACAAGCATCACAACTGGATGTGAAGACTGATAAAGATAGGACTGCTCTTGCAGTTGAAAGGGAGACAACTCCTGCTAGTAAAACTCAGACAAATACCAAGCGGCTACAGAATAATGAGAAAGATGTTCCCAGCATTCCTTCGATGGAGCCACTAGCAAAGGATGATGATAAACATGATTCTGATCATGTAGAACTGCCCGCCACTGTTACTGATAGAGACACTGCTATCTCAACTTCAAACGGTGAGCTTCTCAACAAGAATGCTTCAGATGTTCTTGTAGAGCATTCACCTTTGCCAGTACCTCCCAAAGATATAGAGATTGTCCAAGAAGATCATTCAAATGATGCTGGCCATATTATAAAATCAGTAGATGCTGACGTTCCATTGAATATTGATAATGAGAGATCTCAATCTCAATTTGTTAATCCTCCTGTTAACAGTGAAAGTCCATTTAAGGAAGCTGATGTTATGGTTGAAACCCCTGTCAATCGAAAGAAGCAACAGGAGCACAAAACTAATGATCCACATACAAATGTACAGGATCAACTTGACGAGGCTCAAAGGTTGCTCAAAACGGAAATTTCCACTGGTCAGTCAAAAGAGGCAAGGTTGGCTCGGGTAAGCTCTCAAAATTTATTGACATTGTTTTAAGGAACAGATTAATATTGGGAATGTGCTGTGTAGTAGTAAAGAATAATCATCTACCTGCACTGTTTTTAAAGACAGGATTACTGTCTGACCTGTGGGGAGGTGGTGATTGTAGAGCACCTGGCGTAAGTATGTAATGACCTAAATGGACTGTTTTTAATTTTTAAGAATTGGAGGATAATAGGATAAAATACCTACTGGGATGGAATCGCTTTTCAATACGTCTCTGTTAGTGGGCAATGATACATTTGATTCATACTTTTTTTATATTTTTTTAATGCATTAAGTAGAAATTGATGTGGATCTTTCCAGACTCTGACCCAATTGCTGAAACTTATAAAAAAAATTTGACTTGTTTGTTCCTTTTCCCTTCTGCTTGGTTGATTATTCTTTTGTTTCTTTTCCATTATGTTCAAAGCATTCATCCTATTCACGCATGACAAGATAACCAATTTGGAACGACGTTGTTCCAATCAGACTGTGTGAAGGAATCTTGTTCACTGCACACACTTTTATTAGAAGTCCCTATCCAACCATCCCAGTTTCCATGGGTCAGCCAATTTTCATTTTGGAGTTTGTTAATCTTTATTTTATCATTGGTCAGGTTTGTGCTGGACTTTCATCTCGTCTACAAGAATACAAATCTGAAAATGCACAACTGGAGGAACTTCTTGTTGCAGAGGTGAGATGTCATGCGTGCTTTCTTCTTATTGATTGAGTGAACATTCAAGTTACACTTATTTGCACATGTGCTAATTTTATGGTAGAACTTCTGTTTTAATCGTGAAAATGCCAACTTCACAGAGAGAGCTGAGTAGATCTTATGAGGCTCACATAAAGCAGCTACAGCAAGAATTGTCCATATCAAAAAGTGAGGTAACAAAAGTGGAGTCAAACATGGCTGAGGCTTTGGCAGCAAAAAGCTCTGAAATTGAGGCACTCATCAATTCTATAGACGCACTTAAGAAACAAGCTGCTTCATCTGAAGGAACTCTGGCTTCACTGCAGGTTGGTCACATTCCCCATTTTAGTCATCAATGCATGATCCCAGTTGTCCTTTTCTTTTGAAAGCTAAATTTGACATAAAGTGGCAGTATCCATCAAATCACTAGTGTTCCACATCCTGTGCATCACTTTGAAATGGTTCATCTGTGATACTATGAGTATGGAATATAAAAATGTGTATTAACTATGCCATGCACATCCCACACAAGCTATTTTTCATTTTTCTCCTTTTAAGATTTATATGAATTACTAATAAATACGAATATGTAAAATTACATTTATTTATTTTTACTTGAATATTTTATTCCATTAATAATGTGTAGCTTTTACATTTTATAAACTTGATTGCTTTTATGTTAGATTAACATGGAGTCTGTTATGAGAAATAGGGAGTTAACGGAGACAAGGATGATGCAGGTAATAGTTGTTTTTCCCTTGCTTGTAGCATCAATTATACTGATATTGACATTTTCTTTTAACATGTCAATTCTGATATGAGATTTATTCAAGGATATACTTCTTTACTAGGCTTTACGGGAGGAGCTGACTTCTGCAGAAAGGAGAGCAGAAGAAGAGCGTGCAGCACATAATGCTACCAAAATGGTACATACCCTGGGACAATTAGTAGAAGTATGTCTTTCTAGTTGTTTTCTCTACTCTGTAATAATCTCTGTATGCTAAACAGGCTGCTGTGGAAAGGGAAGTGGAATTGAAACATAGAGCTGTTGAGTCGTCAATGGCCCTTGCTAGAATCCAGGTACTGTGACGACATATCATGTTTCAACTCATCCCTTTATTGATAGTTACAAGATACTCTTGCAAAAACGTACTTATTTTGTTTAAAATGTGAACAATTTAGCAGAGAGTATACATATGATCTCTTATCTGTTTGTTGAATAGTTTACCCACTTAATGAATGTTAGCCCCTTAAGTTTTTTATCCATAGATATTAATGGGTTCAAGTTATTATATGGGATGTGGGTGGAAATTAAGCGCGGGTATTCTGTTTTTGATAAACTTTTATTAACCATTTCAGATCCTAATTTACATGCTTCCTTAATTATTTGGAGAACTACTATTTGCAGTAGATGCACATTTTTCCTGACCATTGGATTCTTAAATATCTCTAATATTCTGTCTTGAGGTAGCTCAGTTGGCAGCAGGCATAATACTGTAAGGATTCTGTCTATTGTAGGATTGATGTGTGCTTAAGTTATTAATTAATTTTCAATTTATTTAAATATGAGTACAAATGAATTCATTATCTGAAAATCATAACTGTCTGATGGTAAGCTCAAATGACTTGTCATGATAAGTTTCTTAATTACTAGTTATTTAAGATTGATTGCATATCCTACCATTATCTCAGAGCCTGTCAAGTGTTTCCATATTGGTAAGCTTACAACCTTCAGTCTCAAGTTCATGTTATGAATCTGCTACTGATTCTTACTTTTGCTCTATTTTTGTTAAACTTTCATCAGTCTATTAACATGGTTATGGAAATTGTTTTAACTTTAGATTTCATATTCATAATATTATAGAAAATGATGTTACAATTTATACTTTTTTGTTGTAGAACAAAAATTCATCGTTTATAATCTGACCTTTTTACATGTAATTTCATTGAATATTGGCAATACATCCAGAGAATTATGGATGAGAGGACAGCGAAGGCAGGAGAGCTCGAGCAGAAGGTGGCTATGCTTGAGGTATATGGACTCGTAGCTAGTAATCTTTTTGTGTGAAATGTTGTTTTCTACCTAAGGAATAAGTCTCCAGTTTGAAGCTTCCTGAATGATTAGCACTGCCTGCAATCAGGTTGAATGTACAACTTTACAACAAGAACTACAAGACATGGAAGCTCGTGTTAGGCACGGACAAAAGAAGTCCCCTGAAGAAGCAAATCAAGTGATTCAGGTACACATTGTGATGCTTTACACTTGACATTTGTAGTTTGAGCTAAATGTTTTCGGGTAAGTTGTTTATGATACTCCTCAAAAATTGATGTCTAGTTAACAATACTTCCTTCTGCCTAGTAATTTTCCAAAAGTTTAGTTTCTCAGTTTATGACTAATGTTCATTTGTACAATTTTATATTAATAGGCATCAGAGTTTTCCATATTTGAACTTCAATCTTCAATGTGGTATTTCTTGTAATAGGTCTGTTAGAACCTAACATAAAGTGCCACAGTCAAAATAAGCTAAGATAAGTCTGTTGTACAGTGTTAGCAAAAGATATATTAATTATATTATGCTGTCATCCTTCATACCATCCATATTATCCCTAAAGTCACAAGTATTTTAGTTGCAGGCATGGCAGGAAGAAGTGGAACGGGCACGCCAGGGCCAAAGAGATGCTGAAAGCAAGCTTTCTTTGTTGGAGGCAAGTGCTAGTTGCTCAGAATTTAGTACTTAATAAGTCATGGTATTATATATTAATATTTATAGAAGAATTTGATGGCAAAGCTTGATATGAACAAATGCATTAACTTTATTTGTGTCTTCTTTTTCTTGTTAATTTATTGGTTTGTTTGAGTAATCATAGGCAGAAGTGCAAAAAATGAGAGTCGAAATGGCTGCCATGGTGAGGGATGCTGAGCATTATTCACGTGAGGTAACCTCTCTGGTTTATTCAGCCCTTTGCTTTTCCTTTTGTATTTTTTCCTTGTCAGTTATATGGATTCTTCGATTAGGAGCACTGACAACTGTGGATTTGTGGTTTCATTCTACAACGGGGTTCAAATTCTGCAATATTAATTGAAAACATCATCTTACACGAAGAACCCTATAAAGTTAATTCTTTGTGGATCTGCAATAAGGAAGTTCGGATTGATTCTTGACCTTTCCTTTTTGGGAACAAATCTTTTGGTTGCAGAAAACAGAAGTTGCATGATCACAAGTAGATAAAATCAAAATTATTTATAATCTGAATGCAAGTATTTTACAGTTGAAGGATAGAAAAAGGGACACTTTACTGTCTGAAAGTGGCTAATGGAACTAGGCCAAAATTATTCATAATTTTTATATCATAAAAAGCAAATTTTTTATATCCAGCAACTGTATCTTTTTATGTATATGTAGGATCATTTTTGTCTTTTTTTGACTTTTGAATTGAGGCGTAATCCCTCGTTCACTTGATTATACATTTTACTGAAGCATAATCACCTTATTGATTATGGTTGCTTTTCAACAGGAGCATGTGGAACTAGAGAAACGCTACCGTGAACTAACTGATCTGTTGGTAATATAAGTTCAAAGTCTCAAATTCACTTAATATACCATTATGTTAAACTTCAGTTGCTATAATTTTCATCCACGATTCAGTATTACAAGCAAACACAGCTACAAACCATGGCAAGTGAAAAGGCTGCTGCAGAGTTTCAGTTGGAGAAGGAAATGAAGCGTCTTCAAGAAGTGCAGGTCTGTCATTGGGTGCTTGTTTCTGTTTGGTTAGAAGTGGTAATCTAAATTCTTAATTTACTGAGCATCATTGTTTTTCATGTGATGTCAATGTAATTCCTATCAGGTAGAGGCAGAGAGAATTAGAGTTTCTCGTCGGTCATGGTCATCTTGGGAAGAAGACACTGAAATGAAGACTCTTGAGTATGTTAATTCATTTTTTTAATTAAATAATTGTATGTTGGTGTGGGTGACTCTTCTGAACCATGTGGTTAGAGAAGCAATATGGAAGTATGATTTGGTGTTTACTTATTGGACACAGCTGACCAGATGCTAAATCGCTACCTCTTGGAATAAACTATCATATTCTGGTGATAATCTCAATCAATTAGTGTTGGAGTGTATTAGTTTAATCATATGCCCTAATTTTACGTTTGCCTCTTTCAAGATTTTCTTCTCCTTCCTCTGGTCCTTACCTTTAGCAATCCTTCTGCAATTATTGGATTTTGGAGGCCATGACCAAATAATTAGAGCTGGCTTTTCCTCTGCTTGACCTCTCTCCTTTGCTTTAGCTACCTCTCATGGTCTCTATCTACATTTGCGTCTAAGTTTTGTGGAATTCCCATCAACGTTTGGAAATTTGATCTAACTTTTTTATGCAACTAGTTTCTGTGCATGTGTGCTGGAGGTTTTTCTCAATTTCTATTTCATGTTCCCTCCTTGGAGATTTTTTGATATAAAGTAATAATTGCAGACCTTTACCCTTGCATCACCGTCACATGGCTGGGGCAAGCATACAGGTATCCTTGCTCTCATATCTCCCTTCTCTTTTTACCTATATCATTTTTCTTTAATTTCATGTTTCAACCTGCTCATGCAGTTGCACAAGGCAGCAAAACTACTGGATTCAGGGGCTGTCAGGGCTACGAAATTTCTTTGGCGGTATCCAACAGCACGAATTATCCTGCTTTTCTATCTTGTATGCACGGTTTCCTTGTTTTTAAAGTATTTAAGGACAAATGATGTTCTGAAAGAATATAAATTGTATGATTAACTCTTATGAGAAATCTTTTACAGGTATTTGTACATCTCTTCTTGATGTATTTGTTGCATCACCTTCAGGTATGTCTGTCTAGCTATTTGCTCAATTGTTGTAGGATTAGTTGATTATTTACTTATCTAAAGGAAACGTACCACGTCGAATATAAATTGAAGATGCTGGAGCAATAACTGTGTTATGCTAATTATGTTATTTGCAACATGCAGGAACAATCCGATAATTTTGCTGCTAGAGAAGTTGCAGAATCTATGGGTCTCACTACGTCCAACTTTCCTTGATTGGATCAGGATGGCTCCCCGGGGTCCGAAGTTTGTGCTGCAGTTTTCTGAATGAATGTTACATGTTTATGAGGATGCGTTCAAGTTTTTGACAAACACAAGGTTTAAAAAATACTGGCAATTTTTTAAGAAACCACGTCGAATATAAATTGCCATACACTGTCCAGGAGGTCCGTGTCAATATCCATATCCTGTTACTACCATTTTCTGGTGATTCGTTTTGATCGATCCGCTCTTTTGACACTGAAATGAATTGAAAATGGGAGTCGCACCGTCTTGTAATCTTGAACATAGAAGAATCTTGAATGGAATATTCTTGTATTTATGAATGGATCTACTACTAATTAGTTTATCGTTTCAACACTGGTTTGGTTTAGGATTTGCCGTGGCTTGGATTCAGCTTGCGGATGCTACCGGCTTGCCCGCTTTGACGAACAAGCTTCGCTTGAGAAGATAACCTGTAGCTAGACCGTGAGTGGCATGGAGCAGAGTAGCCTGTTTGCTTGCTCCTCGAGATAAAATCAGGGGTTTACTATTCCTAGTCAGAAAGTTGTACTGAAAATCTAAAACTGTCTGCTCCCGAGGAAAAATTAAGCAACTTTTGCTTTTTGATTCCTTTCTTCCTCCATCGTCTTTTATCTCATCAATAATTACCACCAAGTCCGTCCTTCGGGTGATAAGACTTTTTAATTTCAACAATTTTGAACGTCAATGACTCAATCTTGGTGGCATGTAAAATTCTTTGTATGGCCGTAAAATTAGGATTTAATTAATATATGTTGCTACATTTTAACCAATCCATATCACAGTAATTCTGACCATCTTTACCCAACGTATATTCTGTACCCTCCATTTAGGTAAATTGAAGAATCTCTGGTAATTATTGCAACTGTGTTTCCTTGAAGAATCTCCGGTAATTATTGTCCTTGCATTTGAGCCAAAAGTTGATCTGACAATTCATGTCCCCCTTCTCTTCTTTCTTTATAAAAAGACTGCTTTAATAGATTCCGCACTGCGCAGCACAACTTTCACTTTTTTAGTGCATTCCACACCCCTTAACTTAGTATCGAAGTTTTTGTGTTAGTGTCGTATTGCGTTGCATTTGCATGCCCTTTCCATCGTAAAAGTCTCACATTAAATTTTAACTTTCAATTACTTTAATTATTTCATCACAATTTTATCTTTTCAGTTTAGTAAATCTAATATATTTTATAAAAATTAAAATTTTTGATATAAAATTTAAAATAATTAAATATAAAAATTAAAAAATTTAAAATATTTAACCAAAAAATAAAAAATTAATAATAATAATTTATCCTAATTGTATTTAGCACGTGAAATAACATTAGATTGAATCACTATTTATTTAACCATCCCCCAATTGATGTAAACATATGATTAGAGAAAAAAAAATAAAAAATACAGTAAAAACTCACAGAATAAGTTATTATGATATTTTAAAATAAAAATAATATTATATTAAAAATAGACGATAAATAATTTACAATAAAAATATTATATAAATATTAAGATATATTTTAACACATAATAAATATTATAATAAAAAACATATATTATTTGCAATTAACTTAAATTGTTACTTATAATTTCATTAATTAAGAAATAGTCAGTAATAAAAAAAATACTAGACGGTAGGGCTGTATTGTTTCATATTTGGTGCGTCCCATGACTAAATTAGATTAAATAATAAATAAAAAGAGTATTGTAGTCAAAATTACATTTTCAAAATTTTCTGCGTATAATGTCACCCGTATTTTGCGGTGACCGTATGTCACTCAATCAGTAATCAATTTAAAGCGGGAAAAGACGCATTACAAATCATTTGTCCTTTGAATGCAGTTTGGAAAACTCCTCTGAATCTCACTCAGAAGACGGAAATCGTCGTTCTTTTTCATCGAACTCGTGACTTCAAAGGAACCAGGAAACATGCGTGATTCTACGCATCAAGTTTCTCTCCCGCCTTCCGTAGAACAACTGATACTCGAAATCTGCGCCGACCAGAATCAACCGCCGCCTGATGCCGAAGCCAGGCAAGGGCTCGCTTCGCTTGGTGAAGAAGGAGCTCTCGAGGTTCTCCGTACTATCGCCGTCAGTAAAAGGATAAAGACTTTCAGCGGGTTCATTATGTATTTGGTCAAAAAGAGCGGCAACAGTAACGGCGGCGATGAGTCACCATTTAAAAGGGTCTGTCCCTCTCCTTCTCAGCAAAATCGGAGCCCCGTCACCCCGGTTCGTCTCGTGAATGCTCCTGAAGGTGTCGTTTTCTCTTTCTCTCGTTTAAAATTTTGTCAAAGTTTCTAAGCAGTTATCATGTTTTCGTGCGTTTGGAATTATTTTTGTTTCCATTTGCAGTCTCTTCAGGAAAACTTCCTTCTAGGCAACTTCTTATCACGGCGTTCACTGCTCAGCCTGAGAGTCACTTGAGTGATCGAGCATCGATTCCTCAGTATGCGGCACTCGGAGAACTTGAATACAGGAAGGCATTTCTTATTTTAAGTTACATTGGGGAGTAAGTTTTTGCTCTGCTTTTTGTCAGCTGTTGTGGGTAATGACTCCTTGGGTTTTCAAATAGTGAGCTTGTTTTATTTATTTATTTATTTTCTCTGCTTTGTTTGATCTACAGAAAGAGATTGGAAGAAGTGATAACAGCTGATGAAATTCGGGGACTGAAGGATTTTGATATGGCTAGATTCGAGCATGAAGTTTGGAATGCCCTTGGCAGAAAATATATCAAACTAGAAGACCGACGAATGGTTTAGATCGTACATCTTATTATTGTTTTACTATATTTTAATTTTCTATCAATTTCAGAAAATGTTAAAACCTTAACGTCTACTTTTTCTTCTTATTCTTTAACCTGGACTTGCATGCAGATTATTTTACGTGAAACCTGGTTCATATCGTACTTGCTGAAAAAGACATACATTTTTGTTAATTACCCAAAACATACTTTTATGCCCAGTTATGTTGTGCATAAGATTGAGAAATGAGTTAATTGACTTGTTGAATCACAAATTTCTGTCCAGCATGTTTGCTCTTTGACATGAATGTTGGCACCGCTTTGAATCAAATGCAATATGTATCTGATTACCTTGTACCTTTCTTTTGCAGTCTTCTGACTGGGACTCTAAAAAAACACATAACTACCGTTGTTATGTTTCCTCCGACGGGAGTTATACATTCAAGGTTTGTATATCTCCTGATAATGTGCATGCATATAAACAGTTTTGTAGTCTGATTATACTTGTAGGAATGGAATTGTTCTTGCATCAACTAAATAGAAAAACTGCTGGTGTAGAGGTTGCTTAAGCTACTCGGAAACTGCCTAGGGTGTTATTGCTTAAGATGGAGCGCACAGATGTTGAGCTGAATTTTGATAATGGAATGTGATGTCAAAACGATGTTTATGTGTTTTGGTTTTTCTAAATGACTATTTACTCAGACTATATTATTGGAATTTTTCAAATGGTTTTAGTTTCATAGTTTATCCATTGTTTTACTGCTTGCATAATGTGTGCGTATCCTAGGTTTTTTTTCTCCCCTCCCTCTTGGTTATTTTTAATTATTTTGCAGAAGATGGACCTGTTCTGTAAATTTGTAGTAGTGACTAATATTCATATTCTATTAAATAATATATTATATTGATTTGATGCTCTGCATTTATGCTCTTCGTGTTGTTAATGATAAAAAGAATCTTGTTTCCATCTATATTATTTTTTGTTTCCAAAAACTGTATATTAGATATATCTTTAATTTCTTTTTGTTTATGTCAGGGCCCTTACATTGACCAAACAAAAACCCACCTACAAAGGGAATTGGGAGATGACAATGTTTTGATGGTCAAGTTTGCAGAAGAGGTGTCAGGCCAGAGAAGTTTCATTGCCAAGTACCAGAAAATTGCAAGAGGAGGTATCCTTGTTGGTTTGCGTTGCTACCGCTTTTTTGGTGAGTCTCTAACTGCTCAACTCTGTTGAATGTTGAATTTCAAATTATTATTTCAATTTACTTCAATTACTCTTGAGACTTTTCAGTATAGAGTGGTGAGAATCCTTTAATAATAATTTTGTCTATATCAATATGGCTATTGGCCAGTGTTTAAAGATGGTGGAAAAGAAGAAAAGAAGAAAGACCCAACAACATCATCTGTCAAGTGTTATTTTGTTCGTATGGAGTCAGATGCATCCATTGATAAGGGTCAACACTACATATTATCTGGGAAAACAGTCCAGGAAGCCAGAGCAATGTTTATGCATGCTCACACTGTTTCTAGTGTGGCCAACTATATGTCTAGGTAATACTAAGATTGTCTTTAAGTGCCATATTAAGTATCTTTTCTTAATACAATAAATTTTACCAATTCTTTTTTTTTTTTGGTAATTCAGGTTATCACTTATTTTGTCCAAGACTATGAAGTTGGAAATTGATTTATTGAATGTAAATATTGAGAGGATAGACGACATTCCTTGTTGTGTATGCTCCACAATTTGATTCTCCAATCAAATATCATCCCTTCCTATAATTAACTAAGAATCGGTCCAAATGGAACTACATTGCTGAACTTTTCATTTTCCCAATTGTAGGATAAAGATGGTAAGGTTGTCTATAAAGATGGGAAAAGGCTTATACATACTGATGGAACTGGTTTTATAGCAGAGGATTTAGCTTTAAAATGTCCAACACATGTCTACAAAGGGAAATCCACAAATGATGACGGGATTGAGGTTTGTGTTTGCAGCTTAATTTGCTGTAAATTATTTATCTGATTACTTCTTAATGGGAGTTGAAATGTACATTAAATTTATATTTGCTTAACTTATAACTTTTTCTTATCTTTGGCATGATCAACTATTTATTCTGCTATAGTAAAAATCCATACAGTTTTAGGGATTAACTTGTAAGTTGATGGCCTGATATCTTCTTCTTTGTGTTCTATATTGGCATCTAGAAAAAGATATTTATAAACAAAGATGTGCTTTCTTGTTTTTTTAAATGATTTAGAAGAGAAAAAAATAGCTTTTAACATAGTATGTTCTTATTCAATGGATCCGAGACAAAATCTATGCCTCAAAACTTGCTAATGATGACCTGGTGAATACCATGGTCTGACAATATTTTTTAGGGGTACACAGTGCATGTGCAATAACATATTGCACAAACACCTTATTCATCTCAAACTAGATAAAGCCTCACCAAAAGAAGCTAAATGGTGACCTGTTCTAGAATGTTAGAGTTACATCAATGTCTCAGCATCTGATATTGTTAGAAAAGATAGTCCAACAGTACAGATTAAGCTGAAAGTCCAACAAGGAAATCTTCATTCAAGAGATTGTAGGAACATGCATTTGAAGTTCCTGCATTTCAAAGTTCAGTTTTACAGAAATTTAACTTTTTAGGAATTGATGGCACTGCTGGCATAGAAGATGATGAAAAATGCAGTGTTAGTTTGGGAAGTGGCGGAGAAATGGCAATGTTGGTTGTCATTTTGTTAAGTTAGGATATTATTGGTGGAAATGTTATGGTTGTGGTGTTGATTGCAGAGGTGGGGTGTTGCTCTTTTTAGGTGTGTTTGCGTGGTAATGGGGATTTTTGTGGATGCTAGTTGGTTCGTTCTCTTAGGGTTGTGCAAGAGATTTAGGGTTCAAATGCCGCTCCCACTAGGTTGGGATTATTTTCTTGTAATATTTAAACATGATCATATATATATATATATATTATTTTTAAATGGTAATGGTGATTGTTATGATGGTAGAGCATCCTTTCAGCTGCTTTCTTATTCCTGTATTTTCGAATTATGGCTCTTTTAGTCAAATTGATTTTTTGTACAGACAACATAATTTGTCATTTTCCTCTCAGACAATGTATTTTCAGGTTTCCATGTATCATTCATATATTGGTTGCCAGCTTGTAAATTGCAAGCATAAAGTGTTTTTCCTTTGTGTCAAGGAGAACTTTCATAGGGTTCACATTTTCTCTACTTGGGAATTAGTAAGCTGTAATTTGTCATTTAACATATAATAAGTTCCAGCGACCTGAAAGGAAAGAAGGAAAGAGATTAGATGACTTCAAACAAAATTTAGCTTCTGGGTTGGATGTCTTGTATTTCTCTGTATCATTTATCTTATGTGTCCTTGACTTATCTCTTTATTCATAGTATTTTTCATGGTCATTAGAGATCTATTGATCGAAAAGAATTTGAAGCAAAGTTCTCTGGTGTGGCTCAACCAGAATCTCATTGTGGGGAACCGGTGCGTATCTTTCAGGCTGTGTGCTCTTTTTTACTTGAATTATTATTGATTATTATGTCTTCTTTGTTTTAGAACTAAGAAGCAGCTTTATTTTTTTTCTTCTTTCTAGCCTTTGCTAATGCAAGTGCGTCTCTTTAACAATGGTTGTGCTGTCAAAGGAACACTGCTTGTCAACAAGAAGGTATAAATCTTTGATTTTCCTTGTCAAAAGCTGAATAAAGTGTTTAAATCAGTTTTCCTTCTTGGTGACTGTTTGAGGGGTTGAATCTAGTTCCAGTATCATTTTCTAAGACATGTTTACTCGAAGGAATGGATGAAATTGGGATAGGTCTTGAGCCATAGATTGTGCAGCTACATTTGGCCCTGTGATAGTTGAGTCTGGAGCTCAAGTACTTTGAGAGTTTATATAAACTTCTTCTGATCAAACTGTTACTTGCCTTTTTACTTGTCTTTCTTGTAATGCACTTAAAGATAAATTTTTTAAGGTAGTTTTGAAGCTTCCAGTGCTTGTGTTTGGAAAACAGGCATTTGACAATCAATTGTAGTATTTGCTTTTGTGTCCTTACCTATAATCTTAAACTTCTAAATTTGGTGGTTCTTTGAACATATTATTTGTGAATTTGTTAGCTTCCTCCTCGGACTATTCAGATTAGACCCTCGATGATTAAAGTTGAAACGGATCCCAATTTGTCAAATAATCAGACATGCAACTCATTGGAGGTAGTCAAAACTAGGTATTCTTCATTCTGCATTTCTTTTATATTATTTTCTTCTTATATGTCTTCTATAGTTATCGAGGAATCAATTACCCATCTATTAGAACACTTGCTATAAATATGGAGAGTTTTTTTTTTTTTTTTTTGTTAAGCTTAAAATTTGAAACCAACTCATGTGTTCGAGTATGATAACAAATTAGACAAGCTTTCAGAATAAATAGAATAGTTCAAATTCTTTTTCTGTATTTTCATACAAGTTGTTAAAGTAAGTCATGTAGAATGTGGGAAGTTTTTTTAGCAAAGTACAGTGATTTTTAAAAGCAAGCATGAGACAGAGCCTATTGAATGTGAAAGTGGAGAGTTGGAATATTTGGCTAGAAACAAAGTTCGGTATTAGATAATTAAGAAGTTGATCTAAATCTGTTTCCCAGAAGAATGGTTTTTGTTGCGCATACATACTTGTTGCATTGCATTTGCAGCTTAATAGATGAAAAACTTCTTTTACCTCAAATTTCTTTCCACAACCAGAAAAAAGTATTGTTTGTAAATAGTTCCTTATGGAGTACAAGTTGCTAGAGTGATGGCAGAATATAGTGGAACATACCAAACAAATGATTTTTGTCAAACCTTTTTTGACGAGAGAACATTGCACAGAATAATTACACTACAAAATTCTTTTGACAACAGCAAATAATATGCTAACATGCATATATCAGCGTGCTTGTCACACGCTTGTCTATTAGATACCCAGTACCCTGAGCTTGGTCTTAAAGGAGAATAGAGAAAGCATTTTCCCAAGTATGTTTGAAGGAAACATAATCTTGTTGGTTTGGGAGACAATTGAGTGATTATCTGGACTTCATCTAAATGCAAGTCAATTGTAAAAACTTGGTTCGCATTGGTGTAACCAAACTGAGTTTTTGAGCCTCAGTACTGTACAGATACTTATTGCCTCTTAAGATTGTTCTATGTTCTGGTTATAAATATTACAATTACATTTGAAAATGGCTAATATTTGAATTCTATGCTGATAGCTTGTATTTGATTTTTAGTTTTATGTTCTGGGTGGATAGAGGTGGATCATGATTGATTATTTTGATTTTTTAATTATAAAAATTTTGGTTTTAATTAAGTTCTCTTCTCCTATGTTTTTTAGCTGTCATTTTTAATTTACCTTTTATATTACAGTAATCAACCACGAAAGACGTATCTGTCCAAGAATTTAATTGCTCTTCTTAGCTATGGTGGGGTGCCAGAAAATTTTTTTTTGGATATATTGAGAAATGCTTTGGAAGATGCTCAGGGTGTTTTCTCCCATAAACGGAATGCCTTAAAAGGTAGTTTTCCTGATAGAGCAACTCTTCTGTTATGTTGTTATAAAATTTGTTTTATGAGGTGTTTTCTTACTTTTCTAAATCTTATTTGTTAATTATGTTGTCATAGGTGGCCCATTTTGGTTAAGGATTGTGTTATAATTGTTTTAACTTAATTTTTCTTCTCACTCAAATCTTTCTGAGCAGTGGCCCACATTTCAAATCTTTTTGGTGCCATTTGCATCTTAGAGTATCCTTCTGTATTCCTAGCTCCTTCAACTCATTTAAGAGTGTTTTCTTTTGTGTTTTCGTTCACATGTAGTTTCCCTTAACTATGGTGGGATGGATGATTTCCTTGCGGCAAGAATGATCTTGACTGGGATTCCTCTTGATGAACCATATTTGCAATATCGTCTCTCTATACTAGTGAAGGAGGAAAAGAAGAGTCTTCAAGCAGGAAAGCTTCCTGTTACTGAAAGTTATTACCTCATGGGGACTGCCGACCCCACTGGAATCCTGAAGAGCAATGAAGTCTGCATTATATTGTACGTATGTTCATTGGCACATTTTTGTCTCAATACATAAATTTGGTCATTTTTCTGGTGACTGTGAATAGCAAATGGTTAGAATTGTTGTTTAATTTCAGTATCTAGACTTAGGCCATTCTTTGTTGCAATAGTAAAAGTTACTGTTCATACTAGGTTCCTTGGATGTTATGTGGGCTAATTCTTCATGCTGCTCTATCCAGTCTTCTTAGTTTTTCATACTTTACTTGGAAGAGAGGTGCAGTTTATAAGTACCTATGTTTTCTTCACTAAAAAAATTAGAATTTCTTTATTTCGTGAGCATGAAATTTTGTCTGTCTTTTTCATCTGTCTTCTATTTTTTCTTCCTTTCATATCCTTACTGTTTGTGGTCCTCTTTAAATATACACATGTATAATCAAGCACTCTTCTAAATTACTGTTCACTTTTTTTGAGAAAAGGTTCTTATCTTCATTAGCCTTATGCTTCATTAAATATTTAACCTTGACTTTCCTTAGCAGTATTAATCCAACTTGTACCTTCCATTGATTAATGTTCACAGTCCCATAGCAATCCCTAACTTTATTAATGTTCACGGTACCTTAAACCTACTTATTTTTATAGCTCTTTCTGACCAAGTAACCTTCGGTAATTTTTTTGGAAAGCCATATTGTCTTGGCTATCCAAAAAATCCATCTGCAAGTTTTGAGCCACTTCACCAGTTGGCCTTACACATACCCATTTCATCAATACTGTAACTGAGCATTTTCTATGCTGTTATAGACTGTAAGGTTCATTTCTTCTACAATGATACATTTGCTTGGAGAAGCACCTCTGGAAGCTCTTCAGATTTGCCCTACATCCTCCAAAATAGACTTGGTGTTGGAGTCATGTTAATAAAACTTGTCCTCACATTTTTCTTTTCTGTTTAAATTTATATCTTTATAATATGTCAATTTATATGATTTACTAAAGGTTCAGTGGTAACTAAAAATAAAATGAAATTTTAAGATGAGATTCTGCCAGAGTATCTAAAACCTGTTAATAAATGGAAACTCGCTAAAGCCACCTATGAAATCAGTTTGACTCATCTAGGTACAGTTTAATTATCGACTTGGGGTTGAACATGATTTCTAAGGAAAGTGATATTAGTAAAAGTACAAGCTGCCGTCAGCAAGGTGTCTGTTCAAGTTATTCCATTTCCAGGATGTGTTTTTGCGGGCTTGATGATTGATATGCTGAATTCTGATACCAGATTTAATTAGTTTGTATCCAAAAATGGTGACTGGGGAACAGATGAGAGGATGTTCTCTATATACAATACCCTTAAACTTTTCTGATATATTACATGACTGGCTAACTGGTGTATACTGTCTGCACATAACAATCTCCACCAATGATGTATTCAACAAAGTGATTTTTATCATTATTTTTAGTTTGTCATTTTATTGATTATTCAATATTGCTTTGACCATGACTTATGCAAATGAAAGTTGTGGCTGTTTAATTAAATGTTAACTGAAAAGTACCTATCCATAAGTTCTCCACGATACTTATTATGTTATGCGTTCTGATGAAATACATAGGAATGATGGCCAAGTTTCTTGGGAGAAGGTTTTAGTGTATCGAAATCCCGGTTTACATTTTGGAGATATACATGTTTTGAAGGCTACTTACGTGAAGGAATTAGAAGATTTTGTAGGAACTGCCAAGTATGCCATATTCTTCCCTACTAATGGGCCACGGTCTTTGGCAGATGAGATAGCAGGGGGTGATTTTGATGGTGATATGTACTTCGTGTCAAGAAATTTTGAGGTTGGCCTTTATTTTATACCAGTTCTTTATCAAAAGCTTCTTTATATGCATTTCTAAGTGACTTTTTAATTACTTGAAATATGTTTTCTCCCTTTTATTTAATGGCTACTGCTTTGACTTCTTACTAGTTCATTTAAAGTCACTAAAGGATATCTCTTTATTCTGAATTTCATTAATTGCTGCTCTTTCATAAGGTTCTGGGCTGTTGAATGCTTGGGCAATTTTTAGATTAATTTTAGGCCAACATTCAGTTTCACTAGAAGTAGGATATGATCCTCAATTAATTTTTAATTTCTTGCGGATTGATTTTGTTGGCATAGCCTTCATTCTTTTTTTTTTTTCCTGCTTTTTTTATAAGGAGAAGTTACATTGTCTAATTGTGAAGGGTAAGATATTCAAACATTGGACTTTGAACTGTGTTCTGAATGTTCCTTCTCCTTTTGGGGCTATCTAATTGTTGGAATGCTCAAGTGTTTACCCTCCAAATCTGTTTCCTCCTGAAGTATCAGCTTTTATATGTAGGGGAAGGATCCGTGGCACAATATTATATAGCTATCTTTATATTATATGTATAAGGTAAGACCAAGAGCTCTGATTTTTTACACAAGTTTTAATTCAATTGTTGAGATTAAATCTCACATGTGCGCTAATTGTAATTCATATACACATGCCAGAATTAATTTGACTCATTGAAGTTCTGTTGATCCAGTGGTCTAAAAACAGTGCAGTAATGTGTACAAAAATGTGGTGCCCCAAATCTTGTCCCTTGATATGCGTATATGCATTTTGCTTCGTATTAGCTTTCATAATTGTCCTACTTAGCTTGACCTTGTTTTTGCTTTTCCTTTGTTTTTCTTAATACAACTGATGGAGAGGTCTGTGTACTTTTGAAATTAAAGCTTGTGTTAAATTCTGGATATCATTTATTATGATTTTTATATTTTCAAAATTCAAGCATCTGTTCCTGTTTTTCCTTCAGCTGTTGAAACACTTCAAGGAGAGTGAATGTTGGACATCTACTTCTTCAACAAATATTTTGCCCGATAAAAGACCGAGTGACTTTATGCCCAAGGAATTGGAAGATGAGCTTTTCAAACTTTTCTTGACTACAAGATTTCAGCCAAGGTTTGGATTGATTGTGTACCGTGATAACATTTTGGTTTTAACATGATGTTGAAATTCAGTTTAATGCTATTATCTTTTGCACTACACTTTGTTAAAACAATCAGATCTCCTATGAGCAAATATAGATTTATTTCAGTTCTTAAATGCTAGAAAAAGATCTATTATTTGGGTTTTCCTCTCTGAAATGATCAATTGTTGTCCTTTCTAGCTTCAGCACTGGACCTTAAAAAATTATTCCTTTGAGGCTTAATATTTAGCATAGTCAAAAAGTTCATTCAAGGCCATGATACTGATATTGAATGTTCTCTTGGTTTACTCTTAGTTATGCCAAAGGTGTGGCAGCTGATGGTTGGCTAGCAATAATGGATCGATTTCTGACACTAGGAGATGAGAGTGCTGATGAGAAGGCTGTAATGAAGGAAAACATGTTGCGGTTAATAGATATATACTATGATGCTCTGGATGCACCTAAAAAAAGTGGTAAAAGGGTTAGTATAAATTACCCTTGTATAACTAACTATTTTTGATACATAGTCCTTGCTCCAATATATTTCTCTGTGGAGATACAAGTCTCATTTGAAATTCGCCATCACTACTACAAAACAGATTGAAGTGCCAGAAGAATTGAAGGTAGAAATGTTTCCATGTCACATGGGAAGAAACGAAGCAGTTTCTTTTGAATCCAAATCTGTTTTGGGAAAAATTTTCAGTATGGTGAAATCATATGAACCAGTGGATCTGTCCCTGAAAGGTAAGGGTTTTGTCAATCAAGAATCCAGAAGTTTTCTTTGATGAGTAAGAATAATAAAATGATAGAAATGTATTTTTTTTTTTTTTCAGAAATTTGGAAACTTCCTTGTTTCGATGATGGAGTCCCTGAAGCTTGCATTACCAAATGGAAAGAATATTACGATAGGTACAGGCAAGACATGCGGGCAGCCTTGGGGAATAGTAGAGAGGATAAAGATAAAGCTGCTGCTGAAGAAGTCATAAGAAAATATAAGCAGGTAATTTCTCTGCCCTAGGTTTCCATATCTTTATGATCAATTCCTGTTCGACATGAAATTCTCTTTCTCATTTATTTTTAGTCTGCAAATAACCTGTCAAAATCATTTTGGTGTTAGATATTATATGGAGGTGCGGAATATGAACAGAGTACAAGGAATGTAGAGGAGATTTATAATGAAGCTCTTGCCATATACCACATTACTTATAACTACGCGAGGAGCCAAAGAGCAGTTACGTATTGCAACTTTGCTTGGAAAGTCGCAGGTTCGGCACTTTGCAAACTTTATGCTATCAAACAAAGTGAAAGGACCATGGCTTGTTCCGCTTCTGTACTGAAGGAGATCTTTGGTTGAGGTTGAGGTTTTATGTGTATAATGCTCTACCGTTGTCATTTGAATTATTGTTGTATAATATTATGTTAATAGTGTAACGTGTGTGCGCGCTCGCATGCATAGTTCCCTGTTGTAAATCACTACAATAAAAGGAAATAAAAATCCAATCCAATCTGCCGATCAATCCAATCCAATCCAATTCACCATTGTCAAATATAGGAATACTCATTGCTTGGGGGCCTGATCGCAAGAAGAGGATGTAAAGTGGAGAACCATTTGGAATTTTTAATGCATCATTTTGCGAATGCATCTGGTATATATTCTTTCCATATTCCAAATGCATGCCCAGCCAGACCTAGCTCGGCCTACCAACCAACTTGAAAGAAATTTTCAAGGATCCAATTTAATAAATTGGTGTTGCAAGTCCATGGATTAACACAATTTGCACTCAATTTTGTATTTAATGCATGGCTTTA
>CP135538.1:6433641-6463899 GCA_032402905.1 Khaya senegalensis | reverse complement strand
TGCAAGTCCATGGATTAACACAATTTGCACTCAATTTTGTATTTAATGCATGGCTTTACTAATATTTATGTATTATATATTTTTTAATATAAAATTTAAAATATGAAATAAAAATTTTAATACGATTAATATAAAATTTAAAATAAAAAAATAAAATTTAAAATAATTAATATAAAAATTGAATAAATTAAATATAATTTATATTTAATGTATTGTAACTAAACTTTTAATGCATGTGTGGTTTAAAACGTATTTAATACATATTAAACTTTTTTTTAAAAAAAAAATAACAGGGTATCTACAATAAAACACAATTCTATTGAACCAAAAATAAGGAAATAAAAAATTACACTAGTTATGGTTTGAGCTTTATTACAAAATATCTTTTGTATTCTTCTCCTCTCTTGTAATTATTGTTGTTAATTAATAATTGTAAAGATAATTTTTTAATATTTAATAATTGTTAGTAATAATATGGATGCAAATTACGTGTTTAATATTATTGTAATTAAATTAACCAAAAAAAAAAAAAAATTCAATCCAATGAGACCAGAACGTTATCTAATTTGGACAGCGCGACAGAGGTCCTTGCGCTAAGCAAAACAGAACACTCTTCCCTGTATCTCTATCTGTCCATTCCTATCGAAGGATTTTCAATTCATGGACGGTTACTCGCTGAACATAACCAAATTGGTAATAAAATAAAATAAAGTCAATAATTCATCGTGTGTCCTTATCTTGCAACATGTCTCCTTTTGCTTTCTTCACTGTAACTCGTTAATAACTACAAGTATGCCTTGGCGCTTTGTTCTGCTTCCACCTTTCCCATTTGCCAGCGAGACGGCGACATAGATTTTTATATGTACAGTAGTTCCGCTTGCAAAAGAGAGCCAAGCGAGGCTTCCTTCCTGTGTTGTGTTTTGTTTAGAGCAGAAGCAGTAGTATCAATTGAAGAGTAAGGTGACAGAACTAACAGTATCAGCCAGCTAGTGCGAGAATAATGGAGAGCACAATGAAGAATATGAGAGACGGCGCCTCGGTTCTAGATATGGACCCAAAATCAACTGTCGGTGGTGGCGTTGAAGACGTCTACGGTGAGGATCGCGCCACTGAGGACCAGCTCGTCACTCCCTGGACAATCTCCGTCGCCAGGTTACCTCCTCTGTTCTGTTCCTTCTTCCACATGTACATATTATATTGGGATGTAATTCTCATTTTTAAAACTCTGAACGTCGTACGTGTGATGCAGTGGATACTCTTTGTTGAGGGATCCACGCCATAACAAAGGGCTTGCTTTCAGTGAGAAAGAGAGGGATGCCCATTACTTGCGCAGCCTTTTGCCTCCTATTGTTATGAGTCAAGAGCTTCAGGTTACACTACTCATAATTTAATATTGACATTCTAAGTTTAAAGACCTGGATCTTTTAAATAGTTATTACTGTTGTTTTTGATCCTTCTAACTATTTCTATGTTTTGCAAACAGGAGAAGAAATTAATGAGCAGTATTCGACAGTATCAAGTTTCGCTGCTAAAATATATGGCCCTGATGGACCTTGAGGTGCCCTCTTTTTACTCATAAATAATCTTGATTGCAGATCAGATGGTGGTTTTTATATATATATATATATATATATATTGTATAGCCTTTGAAATAAAAAGTATTCCTTTCAAAAAGTATTCTTTTCTGGCTTTTATTCTGTGAAACGACGCGTAAGCTTAGTTATAAATTATCAGTGGTGTTCAAAATTTTGAACTGCCGGCCTATAAGTGGGGGAAATAGGAAATAAGTTAGTTTGGTGTTTTGGGGTTCACAGGAGCGAAATGAAAGACTGTTCTATAAGCTACTGATTGATAATGTTGAGGAATTGCTCCCGGTTGTTTACACTCCAACTGTCGGTGAAGCTTGCCAGAAATAGGGAAGCATCTTCAGGCGTCCTCAGGGTCTATACATAAGTCTAAAAGAGAAGTAAGACTGTCTCTTTGTTCTGCGGTACTGCCCTGTAAGTGTATAAATTTTGACTGACTTAATACATTAACTGTGCAGGGGAAAAATTCTCGAGGTAATGGAGAACTGGCCTAAAAGGAGCATTCAGGTTATTGTTGTGACAGACGGTGAGCGCATTTTGGGACTTGGGGACCTTGGTCGTCAGGTCAATGTCGACATTCATTTTCTTGTTTTACTTGCATCCATGAAACGATTTTATTAATGAATTTATGAGGACAGTAACGAGGTGCTTGACATTACGTACTTTGCTTTGACTGTTCTAGGGAATGGGAATTCCTGTTGGGAAATTGGCTTTGTATACAGCACTCGGGGGGAGCTCGTCCTTCAGCGGTAAGCATTTTCTTTGATGAAATGTTCTTTTGTTTTCATTATCTTTGCTCTCTTGAAGATCTTCTTACATCTGGCCTTAAATATACGCACTGAGAGGATCCGCCTGATTTCTCCTTGAAATGGAGGAGAAATCTTGCATAATCCATGTATATATCACTAAACAAGTACTATACAACTAATCTTGTGAACATATCATGTTTATGTATATTTATAGGCACCTATGTGCATTTCATGCACATAGGTGCCTATAAATATACATAAACATGATATGTTCACAAGATAACTCATGTAGTATACGTTTAATAGTCCCAACTTCAAGTATCAAATTGTACACTGCATGTTTAGTAGTCTTAACTTCAAGTGTTAAATTGTATATTGAATCAATCTTTCGTGATTTGAAAAAATAAAAAAATAAAAAAGGAGATCAATGAGTGGATTTAGTGGATAAAAAATACTTTAAAATAAATAATTATGCAATTATTTAAACTCATGCATAAATTATATATAAATTACATATTTAATATTTTTTTCAGTACAATTAATTAATTCTCATCAAATAAGTATATGTAACAATATTATACTTGGCAAAAAACACCTAAGCGAAAAAATAAAAAATATACATGATGACTTCCCATCCTTGTTCAGGTAATCATAATCGTATCAAAAAAATATACATGACAATCTTGTATTATTGTTTGAGCAATTAAAATCATTACCAACGGCCTCGTATTCTTATTTGGACATTTAAAACCATATTATATGACTTCATATTCTCATTAGAATTTAATAATCACATCAAGACATATTTAACGGCCTCATATTCTTATTCGAGCAATTATAATTATATCCTACGACTTCATATTCTCGTCAAAATTTTATAATTATATTAAAGACAAACCCAATAGTTTCGTATTCTCATTTAGATAACGTTCGTTTTTTTAACCTATTTTTAAAGAACTCAAAAAAAAAGTTAGAAAATGAAAAACTATCATAATCATATCTCATGGTCTTACATTCTCATCAAGATTTCATAATTATACTCACATTGTTTCACAAATAATTTACACATCAAAGTATGACATGAACATCTAAAATATCATTTTCAATAAGATTTATCATGCACATGAAAAAGTATAATAACATTAATTTCAAATACAATATAATTTATTATACTAAAACAATATTTATTCATAGCTCAATAATCAATTTTGGGTGATTTTAAGTGCTTTTAAATTTTTACTATTACATTTGTTCTTAAATCACACAAAATTCAAAAATTAATTATCAAAATTAATTCAAAATCTAATACATATTACAAATATGAAAACATAAATGCTTTAATTTTATAATTATACTATTCACTCAATTTTTGGATGTGCTTTCAACCCTCCAAATACATTTTTGTATTATTTCGTTTATTCATTGTCGATTTTTTCTTTTCCTTCTTTTCTTTTTCTTAGTTTGCTTATAATTTTTTCTTCTTTGTCAATTCAATTTTAAAATCAAATGAGTGTGTGCGTGTGTGTATTAGCCACCAATTGAAATTGGAAGCATGATGTTGAACACCTGCATGCCCTTTCTTATATTATATGAAGGCCATGTGTTACAATTTTTCCCCATTTTATATGAAAGTAGGAGGATTAGATGCAAGTATGGTATCTGCATTTATTTAACTAGATACATGAATTTTAAGAACGAAATTCTTAAAAGAGGGAATGATTGTAACAAATGACTTTTTATTAATTAAAAGAAACAGTGATGTAGGAGAAATAGGAAAAAAAATATCATTTCACATCAAACAAGTGTCCATAAAAACATATTATGCTAAGTAGAAAATCTTTGTCTAAGTGAAAAAATTAAAAATATACCTAACATCCTCATATCCTTATCTAGGTAATCATAATTATATCAAAAACATTCTTCATAATCTCATATCTCTTTCAAATAGTTATAATCATACCTCGCGGCCTCATATTTTGGCCGAAGTTTCATAATCATATTTATATAATTTCACAAATAATTTATACATCAAATGTGTGGTATGAACATTTAAAATATCATTTCTTTTCAATTTTGTTATGCACATGAACAATTATAAGCACATGATTTTCAAATATAATATAATTATTATCCTAAAATTTGTAACAATTTAAAAATTATCTACTTATAGCCCGATAATCACTTTTAAGTAATTCAAAAAATTTTTAAGTTTCTTACCACTGTATTTATTTTTAAATATATAATATTCAAAAATTGTTTGTTAAAACTGATTTATCATCTTATATGTATTGTAAATATGAAAATACAAATATTTTAATTTCATAACTATACCAGTTACTTAATTTTTGAACGTATTTTTAACCTTCTAAACATATGTTCTGTACCATTCTTTTTGTCCACTATGAATTTTTCTTTTTTTTCTTTTTTTCTTTTCTTTTTTCGCTCTTTATTTTCTTCTTTTCTGTGTCGGTTCTCTCTCTGTCATATTTCATCTCCAATTTCAATTTTCATTCGATGAAGTAAATATATATATATATATATATATTGCACCTCCTTGCCCAATGAATAGTCCCTTGCTTCACCTTTTCTTTTAATTAATAAGAAGTTGTGCATTAAATCCCTTCTCGTTTATGACAAGTTCGTTCTTGAAATTCATGTACGTAGTTAAATAAATACAAATAATGAGCTCACATCTAATCCTTTCGCTCCCATGCATAAGGGGAGGGATTGTAACGTCGTGGCCTTCATATAAATATAGAAAAGGATGAAGCATGCAGCTGTTTAGTTGCATGCTTCCAATTTCAATCAGTAGCCAATACATATTTATTGGCCTTCATATAAATGCAGCTGTTTTACATTTGATTTTGAAATCGAATTGAGAGGGAGAAGGAGAAATCAAAAGCAAACCGAGAAAAAGAAAAGAAAGAAAGAAAAAGAAAAGAGAAAAAAAGAAAAAAGGAAAGGAAACATCGGCAGTGGACAAAAGGAATAGTACAGAAAACGTGATTGGAAGGTTAAAATTACATTCAAAAATTAAGTGAACAGTATAGTTATGAAATTATAACATTCATATTTTTATATTTGCAAAACATATTAGATTTTGAATCGATTTTAATTGTTAATTTTAGAATCCTATATGTTTTAGGAGTGAATGCAGTAGTAGGGGATCTAGGAAAGCTTAAAGTCACTAAAGATTGCTTATCAGGCTATAAGTAGATTTTTTTTTAAATTATTGTATATTTTAATACAATAAATTATATTGCATTTGAAATTATGTGATTACATTTTTTCAAGTGTGTGACAAATATGATAAGAACTAATATTTTATATGTTTATGTCATATTTTTGATGTGTAAATTATTTATGGAATGATATGAATATGATTATGAAACTTTTGCGAAAATATGAGATCATGAGGTATGATTATGACTATTTAAAAGAGAATGTTAGACCATTAGGTATGTCTTTAATATGAATATGAAACCTTGACAAGAATATGAAGTTGCAGAGTTTGATTATAATTGTCTAAATAAGAACACGAGATTGTTGGGTATATATTTTTTTAATATGATTATAATTGTTTGAACGAAGATATGAGGTCATTAAATATATTTTTTATTTTTTTGTTTGGACGAAAGTTTTTCACCAAACATAATATGTTCTTATAAATACTTGTTTAATGTGAATTGATTAATTGTACAATAAAAAATATTTAGCATGTGATTGATATATAATTTATATATGAATTTAATTAATTGCATAATTATTTATAATTTTTTTTTTTTTTATAAACTAAATCCATTCATTGAATATAGTTAGCTTGTTATGTTCCTTTTTTTTTATTTTTTATTTCTATGATTCAAGTAGTGTATAATTTGACACTTGAAGTTAGGATTACTAAAATCATACTAAATAAATTATTTTATGAGAATATTATGTTTATATGTATATATGAAATAGACACATAATAATGATAAAGACTTGAAACTGTTTATATTATTTATTCATAAAATTTTACTACATAAAAATTATGAAAATAATATATATATATATATATATATATATATATATATATATATCATTCAAATTCACCCTGAACTTTAAGAGGATTTATATACCATGTCAAATAGAATTTAACATATGTTAAGGAATCTGCACCTATGTTTCAAATCCTGATCATAGCTTGTTGGCATCATAATTTTTTATTTTGTTTTATTCTCTTGTCTTCCTTTTGTAGTGTTTGCCCATAACCATTGACGTGGGTACAAACAATGAGAATTTGTTGAAGGATGAGTTCTACATTGGGCTCAGACAAAGGAGGGCAACTGGACAGGTTTCATAAGTCAGGTTCATTGTCTGTTATTGAGGAATTATAAATTTACTTCAGTATTGAGGCAGTTTTGACTACTTTTCAGGAATATGCAGAACTTGTTCATGAATTCATGAGTGCTGTCAAACAGAATTATGGAGAAAAAGTTCTTATACAGGTTAGACTTAAGAGTAGATTACTTGATTCTGGAATTATGAATTTTTTTTTTAACGTTTCTGATTTCAGTTCCTAGAAACCAAATTCTGCAGTTTGAGGATTTTGCAAACCACAATGCTTTTGAGTTGCTTGCAAAATACGGCACCACTCATCTTGTCTTCAATGATGACACTAAGAGGTAGTGGTAGTACAATATTGAAGCTTGTAGTTTTTTTCTAATTAATTACTGTCTCATTTTATTTCAGGGAACAGCATCTGTTGTTCTTGCTGGTTTAGTTGCAGCACTGAAGTTGATTGGTGGCACCTTGGCCGAGCATACATTCTTGTTTCTTGGTGCTGGGGAAGTAAGCTTGCTCATCTAAAAGATGCATAAGTGATAAGCTTTACAGTTAACTTGGAGGAGATGAATTTCAAATGAAATTGCTTTTCTTTTTGAAATGAACAAAATGCATATTTCCGTTTCAGTTTTTTTGCACACCATTATATCTGCCATCATGATTAATTTTTGAAGATAAATGGATGATTCCATTATGTTTAAATTTTGAAGATAAATGTCTGATTCCCCCAATTCTTCAGCAAACTCACTTTATCTTATGTTGAAGATACTGCAGGCTGGGACTGGTATAGCAGAACTTATAGCTCTTGAGATGTCAAAGCAGGTATTAACTCTCTATTTTCATGTGTATTATCTTATGTTTATGATTGGCAGGTGAAGCAATTTATGATGTAATGATTTTCAATATTGTTGATTGATTTATTGGCTTTCATCTGCTATTTGCAGACAAACGCTCCTGTAGAAAAGACCCGCAAGAATATCCGGCTTGTGGACTCGAAGGTCGTAGAGAGCTTTGTCAAGATTCTTCACCGAACGAAAATTTAACTGTTGACTTTATATTGGTTTTCTTGTTTTGCATGCAGGGATTGATTGTCAACTCTCGAAAAGTTTCACTTCAACATTTCAAGAAGCCTTGGGCTCATGAACATGAGCCTGTCAACAATTTATTAGATGCTGTCAAGGTGTAAAATGATATTTCTCAGAGTAGTCTTCAGTTTTTTTGTGAGATTTTGGGTGCTTAATTTGTTTTATTTTCTTATAAGGCAATTAAGCCAACAGTTTTGATTGGATCATCTGGAGTCGGAAGAACGTATACAAAGGAAGTGATTGAAGCCGTGGCCTCTTTCAATGAGGTATTCCTTCTCACTATCTCCCTGGTTATATGAGGCAGTTTAATCTTTTTCAAGTGGAACAAATTAGCCTGCTGTGGTTAAATTGACTGGCAGAAACCTCTCATCCTTGCTCTCTCCAACCCAACCTCACAGTCTGAATGTACAGCTGAAGAAGCTTACACTTGGAGTAAGGTACAAACAATAATTTTGCAACCTTTTCAGGTTTCAACTAAGTTAGAGGATAATACTTCGTGAAGTATGTTTGTGTAGTTTTCTATGCAAGTAAAACTAATTCTAATTATGTTCTTTTCTACTGTTTTTGGTTTGAAGGGTCGTGCGATTTTCGCCAGTGGAAGTCCATTTGATCCTTTTGAATACGATGGAAAAGTTAAATGGCCTGCCCTTTTCTTTCTCTTTCTGCTTCCCTACTATGTCTAAATTAATTAAATAAATTAATGTTGTCAAATGGATTCAAACAATTAAGAATTTAACAGTATATTGTGCCCTTATTTCATAACAGTCTTATAACAAGAACAAGCCATGATTGAAACTTTTTAACTTGGAGAATATATACAATTGTTTGAGCTTGTTAAGTTGGTAAAGGCTAATTACTTTTGTTCTCTTGACTGACAGCGGAAGCATTGGCGAAACAAGTTACAGAGGAGAACTTTGCCAAGGGATTGATCTACCCACCCTTCTGTAATATCAGAAACATTTCGGCCAATATAGCTGCTAATGTAGCTGCCAAGGCATATGAACTCGGTAAATGACTTAATTACAATGTCGTGGACACCGATGCACAGATTCTTGACTACATACTTGCATCCGAAACTTGGAGCTTTTCTGGTTTTGTAGGCGTGGCCACGCGTCTACCCCGACCTCAGAATCTGGTAAAGTATGCGGAAAGTTGCATGTACACTCCCATCTACCGAAGGTATCGATGAATATCATCCAAATTTTCTCTTGGCATTCCATGTCATGTTGTGGAGCTGTGTTTCCCAATTCGCATAATGTCTTGAGCGAGCAAAAATAGTCTGTCTCTAATAGTTTTCTTCTTGTTCGTACTTGTTTGACCTACCGAATAATGTGTATTTATCATGTAAATAATATTGGGGTGATCGTGCACTGCTGCTTAATTCCCAGTTCGGGCATTGCTTGCTTATCAACTTTCAGTTTCCTGTAAGGTTTTTATTAAATTAGGAACGAGAAAATAAGCTATAAAATTAGGGCATCATGTTTAGTCTTGGGGAAAACAACCCGTTAGCCCTTTCATTCTAATTTTCCCCTATTTTTTCCTATTTAAAATATCATTTTAATTTGTTATATATGTATAATAAATTAAAAATTAAATCAATATATGATAAATAAAATAAATATATTCATAATAAATTTTTTATCAGTATTTATAAAATTTTTTAAATTAAATTTATTATTATATTATTATTAATTATAAATTAAATTAAATTAAAATTTATGTATATGGGCAAAAAATATATATGTTTATTGAGAATATATATTTTTGTAGTTTTTTAAATTAATTTTTAAAAAATATAAAAAAACAAAAATTCAGTTTTTAATTTAAATATTGTGTTTACTTAATAAGTTTGGACAATTTTAGCATGTAATATACCGAGTTTGGTTTTTTTTTAAAAAAAAAACAGAGAGATACAAAGTGAAGTAAATATATAAATATGTTATTGAGTTGGAATGGTTATTAAATATATTGTGCAAAACAATAATTTTGGACCCACATATTAACCCCTCGATCAAGCAGCAGGTTCATACTAGGCCCCTCCTCACAGTGGTTGGTATATCATTCAGGAACACCATAATATTATCATCCTAAATAAAATAATACTGCAATTGAAAAGACAAATAAAAGATCCTCGGTGTGTTTATCGTTGTTAACTGAAAAGAGCTTTCTGTGAATACATATATAAGGCCACTGAATGGACTTGCGTATACACTCTGTATGGCAAACTCAAGGTTGATGTTTTTTGTATATATTCAGATCAGCATGAGTATCCTTGTAGCGCTGGCTAAGGTATGCTTTGCATTTGATTGGAGCAAACCTGGCAAAGTGCAACAGTTTAGCAAAAACAAACATAGATGTTTAATGTAGTGACCAAAAAGTTCTGAGATGCTTACAACTATATTATGTTCAATCAAAAGATTTTGGCATTACAACTTACTTGGGAGGATTGTCCTCCGACTTGCAGGTTGGCAAACACTCGACTAGACAATCATGGCTAGGTTCTACAAAGTATGCTACCTGTCACCAGAAAGAGGGAAATGGGAGGCATTAAATTTTTCTAAACGGATGATGTAAAAAGGCAGCAAAATTAAACCAGAAGGTGGGAAATGGGAGGCATTAAATTTTTCTAAACTGATGATGATGTAAAAAGGAAGCAAATTTCCATATAAATGTCTGGAGGATAAAGTCAACAAGTTGTAACTTTTCTAGATTAACAATGTAATTTAGTACCTTAAACTTTTCCAGCAATTTGAAGCAATCAAAATGGTCCTCAATAAAAGTCAAAAATATACTTCAGTTTTAATTATTCCCATAAATTAATACCGCCATGTGGTCAGAGAATAGATGCTAAATAAAAGGCAAGTTCAAGTGTTTTACGTTACGCAGAAAAGCATACAGAAAAGAGATAAGCTTAAACTGCAAAACAACAACATATACAGAAATTTCAAAACACCTTACATTGCAATTATAGAGTATCGAAAAGCTTTGAAGGGCCTAACAGCCTCCGAAAAATTAAAAGAAAAAGCAACAGATCCTTACAGAATATCTCTCTTTGCCAGTCCCTAAGACTCTGTGCAATGTGGACCTGGGAACAAACAGTAGCAAAACGTGTAAAACATTGCACAAGGGCTGCTAGATAATAGCAAAGAAACAGCACTTACAAAAAAACAATTTCCTTTTGGCAGTCACAAGTACATGTAACAGTACCAAATAAGTTTGCAGAGGCAATGGTAAATGATTATTAAGCAATTATTGTTTCCTTCCCTTCAATACGCCCTAACATCACCAATATAACAAGGAAAATGGTAGTAGGAGATAAAATATCTAATAATCTTTAGCAACAGCTGTACATGTATAGTGCAAGGAACACCATATCATAATTTGTTTGTCTAATGTTAAATGAACAAATTAAATACATCACTGAACAATTAGACTTGGACCTTTAGATGGGAGATGGATAATGCCTCGTAACTAGGGAAGAACAAGACCTCTTATTCAAATTCTTCACAGCCAACTGGCTGGGAAACAATGCAGAATGGACATTCTCAAAATGGAGAAGAACGTATCACATTAAACCGCTCAGTGTTTTCAATAAATTACCTCCTATATGCTCAAGCCATTTAAAGCATAACCTACATTAACATAAGTTACAGAGTGTAAGTAATTCAGAGGTCATGTCACAACCAAATTTCTCTTTGGTTTACCATACAATATACTAGACATCAAGAGTTTGGGAAATGATATTAGAACAAAGAGTTCATAGTTAATTACTATGCAAGCCAAAAGAAAATAAAATAAATAAAAAATCTGCAAAGCCAAATGTCTCAACAATGAAAGTCCATCATTCATCCCTTGAAGTTAAACAGGATATAATATAGGAATAGTGTAAACAATAATCACTGCTGAGTATTGTACATTACTTGAAAACACAGTTGCTCCAGCGCTCGAGCATGTCACCCAGATTTACCACAAATCCTCTGTGAAGACAATTCATAGTCAAATTATTCATTAGCCCTGAGTTACAAAGTCCTTCACCACATTCAGCATTGTGAATCTGTACTCTATAATTCTTTCCTTTCAATCAAACATCATAATGCATCAACATAAGAAATTAAACATAATGAACAGCTTAAACATTGGCATCTCATGATTCAGAACAATATATAAAAAGACCACAGGAAAATAACTTGCAAAATACTAGAGCAGAAGCATCCCTACAGTTTTAGACAATATTCAACCAAACACAGAGATTTTGTGATGAAAGAAAGATCATATTATGGACTTGCTTGATTCTCATCATTATTCTTCACATCATACACACAAAAATATTTGATTTTATGAAAATTTTGTAATATCTACTTGAGTTATGATAAGCTCAGAATAAGAATTTGATGCAAATATGAAACAAGAAAAACCCAGAAACACTATCTACCATACAAAACTATACCAAAAGCGACAAAGGCACACATGCACGCCACACACATGCCAGCAGTTAAGTGATATTCAAGATTGAGAAATTCTTAATTGATAAATAACAAGATACAAAAAAGCTGGAAATGAAGGAATGCTAACCCCTTCACTGGTGCTACATACTCCCACATCTGTGGCTTAGCGTCCTTATCCTTGCATATCTGCACTGAAAGGTTTAAAAATTTCAGTAACTGATCGTATCTTGAAAAAGAAAATATAGTTAAATTTAGGATTGTTCATACTTGAAGACCCAAGACATCATCAGTTGCCAAGAGGGTAATCAAACCAAAGTCTGAATGTGCCCCAGCTCCATATATTCCCTTCGAAGGATCAGAAATTTGATCTATGAAAAAAAATTGTCAATATATGAGTTATGTTAGTTGCACAATGGTTGCAGGTCCATAACGAAGCTCCTGGACCTTTGACTTTGAGTGATACCTTCATAGTGTAGTAGCCGCAATATTGCAATAGGCTCACCAAGCATTTCCGGCTTGTCAAAGAAATCAACCTCCAAATCCAGTGCAAGTGCTATTATCCTTGCAACTGCTTTTGCCACCACTCTTGAGTGCACACAAAAAATAGATTAAATATACTTTGAAAATAGAACAAAGACAACTATACAGTCTACAGCCTTTACTCACTGAACCTTCATCACCACCAAATAATATTAAAAATGATTGAATTGAAATATCAATGATTTTTAATTATACCACTCATGTGTTTGCTACAACTTACAATGCTTCTCGATGAAACCTCTCCATAGTCTCCTTCCATCCAGGCAAAATATCTAAACAACAGCAAAAAGATTCAAATATCAAGATTTTTACAAATCCAAATCATCTGAGCCAGCATATTTTTCATTTCATTCCATTCTAAATCAGTTAATTCAGTTAATCACCTGGTCCAGGCCAAACATTTGGGCCATAAAATGGCTTATCTGATTCAGGTTCACCTTCAGGTACTTCAACTCCTATATAATATCCCTCCTTGTAGTCTCCTACTAACGAAAAACGGAACAATAAACGGTGAATCAGAAATCATTTCTCAAATCAATATAAAGAAGCGATTTTGTATAATGTTATGTAGCCAAATAAGTAAATAACTGACCGTGGACTTGATTATCAGGGTCGAGAAGCTCATCAAGAACGGGAGTGTAACCTCTGTGTTTCTCGTTCCTTAAAAGCTTCATTTTCTCATTTAATGGCAAAGAGAAAAACCTCTTACTTTGAGCAAAAACCTCATCCATGAATTCTTGACTTATCCCATGATTTATTACATAAAAAAATCCAATATCTAAGCATGCCTGACCAACCAAAACGACAAATTAAATGGAGCAGAACAATTAACAAATTGATAACGTTTTTCTTTTTTCATTTTTGGGATTGAACAGAAGAGAACCTGTTTCAAAAGAGAAACGGACTGGTTAATGTCCGGGCTCGAGAGATCGATACAATTGAGAACAGAGACTTTGTTGGAGACTTCGACGCCATTTTTGCTCTGCTGAAGATTTTTCATTTTTTCGCGGGGAGGTTGTTTGAGGACAGAAGCAAACTACCACCCAGACGGCAAGTTCCGAATTTAGATGCTAGAATTAATTTGTAGAGACTTGACACCTGCGAGGACAGGCGTGAGGAAAACGGTGTCATCCAGAAAATATGGTGGGCCTACGAGCCCATACGCCACATGTTGACGTTGGCTTTCCAATTATGATCTGTATCCCACTAGTATTACGCGTATACTAGTTATTTAGTACAGTTCTTTAATTAAATTTTAAAGGAGAAAAACCTTTTTGTATTATTGAGTTTGCAAATAATAAACGACGATCCATTGATGTTGAATAAAATTAGTTTGCTTTGTTCAAAATCAGAACTCTCTATATAGCATGTTTCGACTGTTATTGAACAAATATGGCCACAGCAGCAAAATATAATGCTGGGTTTTGTTGAGGTTCCAGTTTAAGGACACATACAGTCCGGACTAGAAGATAAAGAAAATTCCTCCATTGCCCAAATCTTATAGAGGTTGCAAATGCTATGAAACAGACAGAGATGTTGTGTCCTAAAGCAGAGGAAAGGGCAAGTCCTTACAAGAAGCAGAAATAACATTAAACGTAAGAAGACAAAACAAAACAGAACAAACAATCACTCGAAAGAGTAATAGTAATATGAGAAAACTATTTATCCGCACCGCAGTTGAAGTTCATGGTGAGTACTTTAATCATATTCATATGTGATCCCTATTCTTGTTCTGGTTAATGGAATCAGATCCCCGGGTTTCTCATTCTTGGTCTGCAGTTCCTCCTTCTTTGCACCCACCACCCTATCAATTTCTATTCCTTGTTTTGCCGGAATGCTCAAATGTCCGGACTGCTTCCTGTAGTTTTCATTTGTCAATCATTATATATAATTCCGAACCACAAGAAAGCTGATAAGTAATCATGGTGTTATAGGAATCTTGTCAATCGACATCAATCTTGATGAACTCAATGTGTACTTGGCAGAAAGTTCTGACAAATTTCCAAGGTCCGCACCATGCAGCCGTCAGATAGATTACCATCTTTGACTCGTTTTAAGAAAAAACAGTAATTATGTTTAACAATTTTACTAAAACTATGAATCATTTATAAAGATAATGTTGGTGTATGGCATTTTCCCATTACAAGTCATCGTGGAGGACTGAATTCTTCAAAAATATTACTCATTATTGTACTCTCCTTTCCCACCTCGTCTATAAAATTAAAAATTTAATAGAAAGAGTCCATATAAAAAGAATTTGATTCAAACTCAAACAAAAACTAATCAGCAGGTGAGTTCACAGAAAAGATATGAAAAAACTTAGCTAAGATTACTCTCTTTAATTATTACTTGAAAAATTGAAGGTTTTCCTAAGAAAATCAGCACCCTAACCATTGTCTTATTTTTCAGGCTATGATAGGTTCAATCCAAAGAATCACATATTTACTTTAGATTTTGATCATGCAAGCTAACTCATACTCGACTGAGAGTTTGCTAACCAGAGGTGAACTATTAATTGTATTCAAACTCCGGATTTAAGAAACTCTTGTGGGTTTGACATTCAATATTGGTATACAAATTGGACTTTACTTGAAACAAACAAATTAGTAGTCAGCAAAAAGGTTTCTTATAGCGAGAGAATCATGACTTCTTAATGGAACCACCGCACCTACCTAGTAATGGGCCAAAGTTGTGCAGCAAAACCAACAAGGGCAGACATCAATGGAACCACCAAATTTATTCTGGATTTTGTGGGAGTTTGGTATGCATCATTGTGCGACCTGTTCAAGATCTAAAACAGTGTATCAAATATTATTAAATTATGTTGTCTATGTATAATTTTAAATGATGTTTTATTTATTAATTTGAACAATATATAATAAGATATTTAATAATTATGAAAATTTACTACAATTGCATATTCAAATACGAAAAAATTTTAAAAACAGAACTCGTTGGTTCTACATAGTAATATTAATTCTATGCGAGCATTCGATGGATACGAGGAGAACGTGGCAATTATCCCAAAGAATCTAATGGATCAATTGTTAATTAATATGCTAGATCCGAAATCTCCTCTGACAAAAATTTTAATTGTATAATCGAAGTTGTTGAGAACTTTCTGTATGACAGAGTTGTCACACGTTTCATTATCCAACTAGATTTATGTATTGATTTCTTTTATTGGCTACTTTTACATATTAAACATAAAGATGGAACATAATTATCAGTAGCCGTCGAGTAAAGGCTGTAAGCATTAATATTGTTCCCTTTGATTGTGGCAAGTTGGGTCATGTTTCCATTGCTATTGCTATTAAATTATATATATGTTAGCATCCATAGCACTTAATTTTTAGATGAATTATTATACTATTTATATAATATTAAATTGATTCTAATTGTATGGTAGATTACATTTCAAATATATTATATTAAATTTTAATTATTTAAAATATATTAATTTAATATTTAAAAAATTAGTATAAAAAAACTATATAAAATTAATAGATTATCAATCTTATCTCTTTTAATATATAATTTATTTCTTGTGCAACAATGAATATGTGTATATAATTGAAATATGTGTATGATTCTTGAAAGGTAAAAAAATTTTTTAGTAATTTTTTACTAAAGAGTCATTTCTGAAGTTTTTTTTTATCAGAATAATAATAGAAAAAATTTTAGATAGCCTCTATTTACAACTTTGCTTTTTGTCTTCTTTTTCTAGGAGTCTGACTATTGTGAAAATTGATGAAATTGTGTTTCTGCTAGAGACTAGAACATGGTTTTTGTTTAAGACTCAGCTGGACTATATTTATCCCTTGACAAGGAATCATGAGTTAATCCATTTAGAATTCTAATTTAATCAGGAGTATAATCTCGTTTATGACTCTACTTTAGCCACATATCTTGTATAGACAAGTAAACTGTTTTGATCAGACACAAGCTCGGATGAACTGAGAAGAGTTTCCGATAGGAACCCACTACGGGACAAGTGTGCTCTCTATTATTCTTAACAATCTTTTGATCTGTGACGAGGACCAATTTCACCGAGGAGGTGTTCTTGACAAGAACATGAGTCATGTGGAGGAGAACTTTTTAAAGACAACACAAGTTATTAATCAAAATTCAAGGTGAGTTATACTTAACATTCTTTTGCTATGTGAGGAGGACTAATTCTGTCGAAGAGGTGTTCTTGACAAGGACATGAGTTATGTCCAGAATAGCTTCTTGAAGAGGACATGAGTTATTAATCGAGAATCAAAGTGAGTTGTCGAGAATTTCTTGCCTCCGCGTCTCGTGTGTTGACCAGAAATAATGGATCCTGGTATGGAAGACCGCTGCTACAGAGAATCTGATTGGGCTTGCTTAAAATCACTATCCCAACAATAATTTTTCTATCAAAAATATTCCAACCCAATTATTTATTCATTCTTACATTTTAAGGTTAGATGACTTTCATCCAATGCTTGACTTACAAATATAATAACTCAAATATGACTGATGTAACATTTAATGTTAATTTGTAACTAATTAAATACGAATTATAAGATAAATAAAATTTAACATCATAATCACGCTTCTGAATACCCGATTTCTTGTTTTCTCCTTCAATGGAATGTAGGAGAAATACATCGTATTCAAAAATCCAAATACATCGCATTCAAAAATCCTTCATTAAAAAAAAAAATTAAGACATAGAAGTAATTGCGAACCCTCCACATGATTCAACGATATATTGATTAATATGACATCTTCGTTAGCTAACCAACAATCAGACTGCAAAACATTGTCCAAAAAAATAAAATTCAAAATAATGAATTTTTGTGCTCAGTCGTCGCCGGAGATTATGCAACGACTCCGGCACAGAGGGCAAGAATCACGAAGGGAGATCCACGTGGCGATACATGCTGCATGGAACTTGCTTAGCGGGAAATGCCGTATGAAAATCATCCATGTAGACGGAGCAAACGCCATTGGTGCCAACTGTTGGCCTAAATCATTTTTTTCATTTCTGGCTCTTTAATCTTTTCATGGCGTAAATCGTCAGGTATCGAAGTGTTTGTGTTAGTAGTTAGAATTAGAGTTAGAGTTAGAGCCTCGTCGAGGTCAAGGCTTAGATCGATCGGACGATGTAAAATGTTATTACTGTTGGAAATGGACGCCAAAGAATGTGCAGTCGCCATTAGAAGAGATCGAGATAAATGGGAAGAGGATGAACGATAACTGTTGTGCTCGTGGGATTTTATAGAGAAGATTCTAAGCCCAGTTGAGATGACTTGTATTAATGAAGACAATAACTTTGTAGGCTAAGTTTGCAACTTGCTAACTTCTCATGGCGCAGCCACGCAAAGAAAAAAATGCTATTTGTCAATTAATTGCACATACACGTTAACAAAGTAACTCGACATAGACGCCAATGCTCATCAATAATTAATAATCACCAACAATTTATTCTTCGACTTAAAAATAAATTAATACTAAATGGAGAAAGAAACAAAAGGCCCTTCGAGATTGTATAGATTAACAAATCAAAGACGGGCCAGTGGTATGCAATATGGATGTGTCCTCCGTACTTCGTTTAGTTAGAATTGGATACGAGGTCAAAAATATTGTGATACGATAAAGTAGGTCAAAATAAGTATGTTATGAAAGATGTACTAGTTCGAAGCTGCTTCCTTTTGAACTTGTAAATGAATTGGGTTTCGCTTGTCATATTATTTACTATATCTTTTTTGGGATAATTTGTAAGGTGTTTAACATTAATCTTGTTAAAACTAGATTTATAAATGTATTATTGGACTGACTTAAATACAAAAGACTTATTTAAAATCAACGAGACATAATGTTATGCTCATTTGTTACAATGACAAAGTAGCTAGATTCACTTCATCTATTTTCAGTGAATAAATTTGTTAATCTTCAACATTTAATCATGTGATGATATGAATATATATATATATATTTATATATATTAATAATTCTTAATTTTTTTAATTATATTCATAATGTATTAATTATTTTGCACTAATTATTCATATAACAAATTTTTTAAATTTTAGTACAAACTATTAAGACAATATTTATTAGTTTTTAGATTAAAAACTTTGAATAATAAAAATAAAGTTACAAATACTCAAATTAATTTATTTTAAAATTAAACTTTTTGAATTATTTCTATAAACTTGATCATTATATTGTAGTTTTTTTTTTTTTTTTTAACTTGATGGAAGATATTTGATTTTTGTCATCCAATGCTTAATTGATTCCCAATATGACTATAAAACATGTCATTTATATGGTGATGATTATTGAACAATTGATATGTACAATTGATTAGATCTTTTATAATTTAGTATAAATTAAAATTTTAAATTTTAAATTTTAAATTAATTATATATTACTATTTATTTTTTTCACCTAAGATAAAAATTAAATAAACCTACACTTCAAGGACTTGCCTAAATTCTAAGATTCAGAGTCGCCCACCTTCATCCAACATTAATATCATAAAACATGTAATGTAATGAATCGTATTGGAAGACTTGAGTGCCCAACTCCCTTTTTTCTTAATTAAATGAGAAACACGGAAGTCAGTAGTATTCACAATGCATTTTTGTGGAATCATGTATTCAAATGGCTGTTTATACGAAAAATATATATAAAAAATGTAAGACCAAAAAATTATGGCAAACCCTGTATGAACATCTTTCTTTGACTAAGGAATGATAAGACTACAAAACATTTTTAAAAAAGAAAAAAAAATCAAATTAAAGAATTGGTTCTGTTCAGTCGTCGCCGGAAATTATGCAGCGACTCCGGCACAGAGGACAAGAATTACAAACGGAGATCCAGGTGGCGATACACGTCGCGTGGAACAAGTGGCCGCATGGAACTTGCATACCGGGAACTGCGGGGTGAAAATCTTCCATGCAGACGGAGCAAACGCCATCTGTGGCAACTGTTGGCAAGATCGACAGGACCAAAACATTGTCTGGTCCTGTGTCTTGAATCTTTTCATCGGTTGGTGGCATGTCTGATAATTCCGAAGTGGTTGTGATCGTAGTTAGAACCTCGTCGAGATCGAAGCTCAGATCGATTGGACAGTGTAAAATGGTAGTATTATCATTGGTCGGAAAAGAAAATGCAGACGCCATTGAGAGGCAGAATAGAAAGAGTACGAATGAAAACTGTTTTGCTTGTGGAATTTTAGAGAGAAGCTGCCGTTTAATTTCCAAGCCTTGATGGCTTGTATCATATAGACAAGAGGATCGCGTACAAGAAGTTTCCCACTTGCTAACAAGGCTTCGCTCAATAAACTAAAGACTTGTTAGGGTAGCACGTGGAGTTTGGAGGAGGGGTGCCGGTCGAGCAGAGCAAAAGTATTATGGCTAGTACGTAAACGTGGATCGTTTATTTAAATGAATCTAACGATCAAAAATTGGGCGTGCAGCCAGTAAGAGGAAGGGGTGGTGTTTCCTCTCTTCCTTCGTTTAATTAAACATTTGAACAGAGAAGTCAAGAATGGTGACATGATAACTTCGGTCAACTAAAGGTCTGAATACACGGGCGACATGAGAGTTCTGGTTCGACATTGCTTCCCCTCGTTAAATAGTCCTTGCATTTGGACTGTTACTTTACCCACTAGAGTTAGGTAGCACAGTTGGATCACAACACTTATGTTGATATAATAAAATAATAAAAATTAAAAATAAAATAATTAAGAAGAATTTTATCATTTAATTATTTTTTATTTAATTTATATGGGATTTTTTTAATTTTTTATTAATTAAGTAATCTTTTGATATAATGGTTAATGTGATGAAATAATCTGCCTAAAAGTTTCTTTTGGTCTATTGTTGCAGAGACATTTTGGCACGCAGGAATTGGTGCATGAGAATTAATAAGTAGAGTGCACGATACAAATAGAGTTGTCTTAATCTTATCAGACGACTCCAAAAGATAAAGAAAAGATTGGCAATCTACTCCAATTACATTGTTCTTTAAGGTCAGTCAGCGCAACTTTCCAAGTCAAGTCTGATTAATTTATTTAAACGCAAAAGAAAAAAAAAAAAGTAATCAATGAAACAAGACTATAAATAGTTTTATTTTGACAAATAAAATAATTTAATAATAAATCACCTGTCCTGGATTCCATTATTTTAAAATAATGAACTTCAAACTTAAATCCTAATTTTTACATCATAAATCAAAATTTTATATTTAATAAGTAGCATCGTATTCATTATACATTAATTAATATTATTAGGTATTAAATAGAAAGATATAAAATATAGTTTATCTTTATTTTTAATTAAATTTTAACACATAGTCTAATTAATATTAACGGTTAAAATTATAAATTAATATAAAATTAATTTTAATTGATAATAATAACCAATAAAATATTAATATATATATTATATAATTAACTTTAAATTAATTTATGCATTAAATAATAATCAAGATAGGTAATCTAACAAGCCAAGAAACTTTTAATGGGATGTTTTAAGAAATAGAATTTGTAAAAGAGATTGGCAGAGCCCATATCAAATAACTGTTCCCGAAATGTCATTAAGAATGTAGGCATCATTGCTAAGTGATGGGCCTAACACAAGGAGAACAGAATCAGAACTGTGGCAAATAGAAAACCCACATTTTTGTCAAGGCCCGCGCAGTGCTAGCCCAAAAGCAAAAACGCCAAGCACAGGTTGTTTTGCCGTCATAGAATTTGAGTAAACTCCTCCAACTACCAAAGTCAGACAAAGAATACATTAGCCGCAGCTGCATTATCAATATGCAGATTGCTTCAAACCTAACTCTAGATTCGATTGAATATTTTACACGCATATTCCTATTAATCTGTTAATTAACGACCACTGAATTTGTAATTTTCCAATCTGACCACTAAAGTAAGCTTAATTTTCTTGGCAACAAACGTGTTAGATGCATGTCAACTATACTACACAATCAAATAATTAACTTGGTTAATTAAATACTGATAGAATCAGGTCTCGTGATTAGCTTAATCTACTTGTGATTTTTCCGAATCTTTCCATCTGTAAGTATATGTATAGATTTAATTATAGAACATAATTAATACTAAAGAAGCCAAAGCCACTTACAGTTGTCATTACAGCTCCTTAGAGAAGGAATCAATGAGAAGGTAGCCCAAGTAAGCCGAAATTTTAAAGTGGTTAGGTCCTCAACAACGACCGCCCTCCATATAGTCCCACATCAAGGGTAACTCAGTCGTTTCAAATCCAGGTGAGTAATCTCTCCCTTCAAGTCGAGTCCAAATCTTGTGGAGGAAACCGATCCCTGATTGATTGAGTGATACGTGTTCCTCACAGAAAGTGGGCCTCTGTCCCACGTGTTGATACTTTTTCATCTTTTCAATGGAGTGCCATTTCATCTAATCGATCCCAATAGGAGCCTTGTTGACTTGGATGTAGGTTGGTTTTCTTAGGTCATAGTAGTAGGCCCCACGCACCAGAGTACTCGATCTGGGTCCCTTTAATTTGCCGTGAATCACCCTACTTTGTGGTGAAATTGAAACAACTGATCTGCTAGCGTATTACTGTCCGTCGGATTCCAATTCAAAGGTATAATTATAAGCCTCCTTTTGACGTGGCCCGTCGCTAGATTCTTTGTGTTACAATTTCACACAAATTAACTAAAGTCCACCAAATGTCAGATTGCGTAGGCTCCGCATTATTGAACGTGCCACGTAGCAAAGACGTTAATCTCGTACATTATAGTCAGAAAAAGCTTTTGTATTAGCACCGCCCAAAATTTTTTTTTATTTTTTTTCAAGAATATGCTAGACAACTGGATCACTTATAGTACTGACTACGCAATCTACGGCCCACAAGCAGACACATCATGGCATTGATTGCGGTTGCATTGTGTTACTTTAAAACTTCCACCAGAGAAACATTCCTCAAGAAATAATGACTATTTTCCGTGCTGAACCAAACCAAACCAAACCAAACCGCATATTTCAAGTTTACATGTCTTTTTCACGTGCAAAGTGGTTGGGATTGCTGTTGAAACGTGTCCAATTGCCTTCACAGTATCTAAATACGGGTAACATGCACATAAACAAAACATAAATTGCCAATGAAGAAGAGTCTTACATATATGTAGAAATTGTTTGCCATTAATACTGTAGTATGCCATTGACTACTGGGCAGGATGTAAATTAGAAATTTTCATTGACTGGTACAATTTATGCATTAAAATATAGAAGTTTCATATCTTTCTCAGTAGCTTTATACACACACGCACGCAGGCATACATAATATTGCAAAATCTTGTTTGAAATAAAAATTCTCAAATAATTGCTATTTAACTAATTATTAACAGTATTATCAAACTACTATGTCTAAAATATGGGTCTGATGGTGACTTCTTTGAAATCTTATTCTGCGTTGAACTTGTGAAATAGACAAGAGCAAAGGAAATTGAGCCCGGCCTATGTTTCTACCTTGAGCCAGTTAGACCTAGCAGTCAAATTGGTTACTTAGCAGATGGTTTCACTGCAAATTTGATACTTCATGTTAGTAGAGAAGTGAGTCACTGGCTTTTTATGGTGGTTAAGAGAGGGCTCACAATGGGGTCATGACAGAGGCAGCCGCACCAGACATGGTTGGAGCCACAAGCGCGGCACAGCCAAACCAGGCAAAGACACGTGGAGGTGCAGGAAAAAGAAAAGGTTAATGAGTACGACTTGCATACGATAGTCTACACTTCTTTTCCCAATTTCAGATGCGTGTCATCTACTGATATCTCCTCGTTACGTGTCACTCTACTGTCAATCCCTTCTCTCTTCTTTTATTATCTCATTCTCTTTCTCTTGTTCTCTCTGCCAATACTCGTAACTACATGGAACCCTTATTAGAGGAAGAAGAAGGCCAACTCGAGCGAGTCGACTCACTCCCTGACGCAGACCTCTCTTCAACGAGTTCCGGCTTGTCATTCATACTAAGTACAGAAGATTCTAGAAGCACTACTAGCTCCGGTGACATCTCCGCCAGCTCCGGCGAGATTCCGGTGACTCTTGTGGACGAATCAGTGGTGCCAAGGCTGGGAGGCCCCACTCCTTACGGCGAGGAGTTGACGGTGACGCCGACGGCGAGGCTGAAGTGTGTTGGGAGGAATAATAAAGGGGCGAGCTGGGGGTTAACTTCAGTGATTGGGAGACGGAGGGAAATGGAGGACGCCGTCGCCATAAAGCCCGGGTTCATGTCTCGCACATGCGATCACGTGGGTGGTTGTACAGCTCCCGGTTCTAAAACCTCCGGTGAGATCTCCCCCGTCCACTTCTTCGGCGTCTATGATGGTCACGGTGGGTCGCAGGTACACACATTCAAAATTTCATTCATTCAAAAATTACACTTCTTACTTTATTCTTAGTGTTTTTATCGTTTTGCTTCAAAATCAAATAATTGGTGCATATTATATCAGTGAGACTGAGGTCGTGAAAACTTAAAAAAATTTATACTGCCAGGATTCTCGGAGATAACATTATTTTCTTTTTGGGTGTTTTCCGGCTTCATCATTTGAAATTATTCCAACCTGCAAGATAGGATGCAATAATTTGTCCACTACGAGTCCGACACGTGTAATAGTAGCGGTAGTTTCACATAGGAGAATTTTATGCAACCTTTCATTATGCTTGCAGACACGTGTCTCGAATTCCGTGAGATATTATAAATTTATGAATTTTAGGTGCTCATGCATTTAAGCCTGCATTGGGGTAGGGTAAATGTAGCGTCACAAGCGCGCGTCATAATTGTTGTCACAGACTGCGACACATCATCACCAATTCCCATCAAAATGCATCCCAGGTTTAAAGGAATTTGTTTATTTACAAATTTTGTGAAACGATTAATTATTTTTTAAAAAAAAATTAAATGGGCGGCTCGACATTTGCACGCAGGTTCCATGCTATCAGGATCTTTCCATTTTTGTTGGAAAATAAAATCTAGTGGGTCCAAACGTTTCTTGTGAGCCACGTGTTGGACGGCCTCTTTTTATTTCTTTAGAGTTTATTTTATGACTTCTGATGCATTCCCCTCTGTGCCACTTGGCTGTCATGAGTTGAAAATATAATTGATATAATTTCTTTTTGAGTAATATTATTAGAAATACCGGAGTTTTTTTTTTTTAATGATTTTCAAGTGAAGACATAGTTTGTCTATTTATATTAAATAAGTACCAACTTGTAATAAATGATTAAAATATTTTTAATATTTAGTTACATAGTCTTTGTCTCTTAGGCTTCTTGTAGTATTGAGACATGATGATTCTTGAGTTTTTATCTGTTATAAAATGAAAGTACTGTAATAAAATATTGTAATGCTAATTTGTGTATTTTTGTAATAGTCAAAAACTTACTAATTATGTATGCAGTTAAAAAAAAAAAAGGGTTAAAGCTCATGAATTTATTAAATATAAATAAATAAATAATTTATTTATTTATTGTAAAAAGTTAAAAGTCAAAGTTCTAAATATTAATATCCCAATTTCTATTTGCAGTCAAATGTACATGATTTATTTATTTATTTTTATTTTCCGTGCTTAACCAAACCACATATTTCTTGTTTGCATGTCCTTTTCGTGTGGCAAAGTGGTTGTTGTTGCTGTTGAAACGTGTCCAATTGTCGTCACACTATCTAAATATCATTATTGTTATACAAGCACCATAGATGTGACAAGGAAATAGCTACCAATGAAGAAGAGTCTTAGATATATCTAGAAATTGTTTGCTATTAAATTGTAATATGCTCTTGCCTGCTGGACCACGATGTAAATTAAAAATTTTCATTGATCGGTAAAATTTATGTATAAAATGTAGAAGCTTGTTTTATTAGGGAATGCAATCAAAATTCGCTCATTAGCTATATGTATGCATATACACACGAATACATACACAGACTATCTTTAGATATAATCTCGAAAAGATATTGTCTGAATTGATAATTCTCAAATAATCATTATATAATCATTATTAAGAGTATTATTCAACTACCATGTCTAAAATATGGGTCTGTTATTAACTTCTTTGAATTCTTATTCTGTATTGAACTTGTGATTTGTTTATCTAATTTTGTTTTTTTGGCTCTCATCAAGATAGCAAAATATAGACGGGGACAAAAGAGATTGAGCCCGGCCTGTATTTCTACTTTAAGCCAGTTAGATCTGGCTACCAAATTTGTTACTTACCAGGATAGGTTAACTGCATAGTTGATATTTCATGTTAATTGAGAAGCTGATGCAGTGAGTCATAATAACTTTGGCGGCAATCTTTAGGTGGCTAAATTTTGTGCTGAGCGGATGCATGAAATGATAGCTGAAGAGTGGGATCGAGAAACGGTTGGTGATTGGCAAAGGAAATGGGAAATGGCTTTTTCTAGTGGTTTCGAAAGGGCTGACAATGAGGTCATGACAGAGGCAGCAGCACCAGAAATGGTTGGATCAACTGCTGTTGTTGTGGTTCTGTCCGGTTGCCAGATTATTACATCCAACTGTGGAGACTCAAGGGCAGTGCTTTGTCGCGGCACTGAAACAATCCCCCTGACTGTCGATCAGAAGGTTTTATAGATAACGCATCTCTTTTGCGTACCCTTTTTCTCTGTAGAACATACCCTTCTTATTTACTTGCTTCTTGGTAGTTTTCTCTGGTCACATTGGATGAATCTCCAGCGCATTGCTTCTATAGTTAGTTATCATGCAGAAGTTTTCTTTAGATAAACAAATATTTATGTGCATGTGGAGTAGTGTTGGTCTAATTTAGATAACGGTTAATGAAATCAAATAAAAGAATAGAAGAAACTTACTTGGTCAATTATTGACAAAGTTAATCAAAGATTCGGTTTTCCCTTGGTATTGTTAAGATTTATTTCCTTAACAGGATTGAGAACATCTTCTTCTTGATTGCTTTTACAGCCTGATAGACAGGACGAACTCATGAGAATCGAAGGAGAGGGAGGGAAAGTCATAAACTGGAATGGTGCTAGGGTTTTTGGAGTTCTTGCCATGTCCAGAGCTATAGGTTTCCTTTTATCTCTATTCCTCCACTTGTTTCTGTTTTCTTTTATATCAATTGTGGAAGGTTTTCCTTCCATCATACTATTAATTAAAGCATCTAATTTTCTGCTCCCTCTTACCCCATTTACATATCTCGCCTTTTTCTTTGTGCTGTTAGTATTACCAGTGAATTTTTAGTGACCATCTGCTGATGACCAATGCATTATAACATATTTGGGATGAAGCAAAACCAGTAATCAGTATAAATGTTAATATAATGTCATTTATGAGAGAATTTATGAATTACATTAACAATTCATCAGCAATTCCTTTATTCTTTTCTTGATCATTTAGCTTTCCATTTGTTTTTACCTAACTTTACTAGGTCTTTTCCTTTAAATTGTCCGAAGAAGTTAGAATTGTACAAGTCTCTCATAGTATTGGATTTTTTGATAAGCTGTCGTGTGTGCCATCCACATACTTGGAAGAAATCAGGAAAAAAATAGCACTTTTATAATCATTGTCATATTTGTCACCATCAGAATTTATCACCACATCGCCATCTTCGCACAATCACGTGTCCTTTCATAATTTGATTCAGTTTATCATTATCTAGTATTGACTGACGTTTATAGAAAATCTTGGTGTGGTTGAACTGCAGAGATGTCAATGACCTGCAAGTTTGTTGTGCTTCTGGTTTAAGAATTTCATATTAAATTTTCTCTCAGATGCCTCCTAATTTTTTAAAGACGGTACTTCCATACAGGGACATGAAAATAAAATGATTTTTTGATTCTTATAGTATTTGTTACTTGATGGGTATATTCATCAGGTGATCGGTATCTAAGGCCATGGATAATTCCAGTGCCTGAGATTACTTTCGTGACAAGGACTGATGAGGACGAGTGTTTGATTTTGGCGAGTGATGGACTTTGGGATGTCATGACAAACGAAGAGGTTGGGGAGGTAGCTCGCCGCCTGCTGAGAAGGCGGCGCAGGTCCATGATGGTTGATGAGGTTTCTCCGGCACAAGTTGTGGCTGACAATCTCACAGAAATAGCATATGGTAGAAACAGTTCTGATAACATTTCCATCATTGTTGTTGATCTGAAAGCAAAGAAAAAGCGCCAGCATAGGCAGTAAAAGGGGAGTGATGAAACCATTCTCTTTCTCCCTCCCTATGTTTCCCAGGAATCCAAATCTCTATTCAGCCATTGAAGTTCAGAGATGAGGCTTGCAGCAGGAATGATCTAGTTATGTTCAACAAGTTCTATGAAAGAGCAAATCCGTGATCACTCAACAGTTAACTATGTACAGTACAGAGCTGACAGGCAAATAACTGTTACCTGGTAACGACCAGAACTGGTTTGTTACCACAAAACACTACACTAGATCAATCCTCAATTTTAACCGGTTTGGTCAAGAAAAACAACATTAATCAGAACATAAGTGTTCTTTAATTGCGACATAAAGAGCAAGGAAGAAGGAAATAAAAATGGGAGGGAAGATCTTTCTTCCAAGTCAATAATTTGCCTTGTTTTCTTTTTGCTACTGCAAGAAGAAATTAATTGAATTCTTCTTTGAATGTAAATTAGCTTAGTATATATAGTACTAGTACTAAGAATTTTATTTGCCAATACTGATAAAATGGTTTCATAATTTATTGAAAAATAAAAAAGGGATCTTGGTAGGCTGCTGGTATTTTTGGAGATCAAACAACCCCTTGACCCAAGGATCAAGTTCGGGTGTAAAATCATGAAGGACAATTGAACCATGTTCAAATTTATCAAGTTATATCTAATGCTCGTATTGTTTGGTATAAATACTTTTTAATATTAAATGTCATCTAATTACTTAATTTTTGCCTTAATATCAAACAATAATCACATATTTAAAAAAAAAATACAGTATTATACAAATATTAAAATAATTTAAAATGTATTAGTTATGATTCTATTAATCACAATTAATAATTATATTGAGGTTATTTGCACACTAAAATATATTTAAAACACCTTTCTACTTGCCACCTATCAATAAGTTTTAAAAATTTATTTTTACTTTACACACTCTTATCAACGTCAAAATAATTCTCAATTAAATTTTATTTATTAGATATTTTTATTTTCACTTTATACCCAACAAATTTCATTAAATTCACAAAGAGTTAGGGTTTTTCTTCCCATATTTTTCCCTTTTCTTTTCTTTCTCAATTTTCTGTTTGATTTCCTTTCACTTCTCTTCAATCTAAGAACATGAAATCATTTTTAATTAAATGGCTAAGACTGTTTTATTTCTTCTATTTTATTAGTGTAATTTATAACTCTTATTCATGTTTATTCTTCTGTCTCTAATTTTATGATTTCTACGTCCATTGCATTTTGCATGAGAGATATTAAGATTGAGAGAGAAGATGCATTTTGATGGCTTTCTTTTACATCTATTAGAAAAATGTGGAGAAATTAGGAGGTTATGTCCTCTGGACTTTCTCCCAAGCCCCCGTTGATATTATAATCAAATTCGTTATCCAATTCAACATTAATTGTTCTACTTCTCCATTAATATAGAAGTAGTTTTGATTTTCAACAAGAAGGTAAATGATTTTGAGGATAAAATGACTGCGTATTGGATGTACTAGATGGGTTTGCAAAGTAATCTATTTTATTTAGGTATGTTCAACCATTCTTAATAGGAAATATACATTATGACTATTTCAATAAAACAAAATTTTTTCAAAACACAAGCCTTCATAATATATTTTAAGATGTAGATATTTTCACCCAATAGTTACTAACGAATATTAATTTATTTATTATATTATGCTCTTTTAATTACAAACACAAGAGTGTGTGTGTGTGTGTGTGTGTGTGTGTGTGTGTGTGTGTGTGTGTGTACTATCATTATTATTATCCCTCTATTTGTAACCCTAATATGGTATTACATAATAACTACCACTACTACTACTACTACTACTACTACTACTACTACTATTTGACATTAAAACTTATTGGTAACTTGTGAATTTGTTTAAACCTAAATGACAATAGCAATGTGGGCATAAAGTCGCTTAAAGCTTGTATTCTTGAGACCAAAGATAGATTCTGCCCTTGTGCACCAATAATGCGATTAATTCTATACTTAATTAATAGGTTGTATGTTGATTGATATTACCTATATGAAAATATATGTATTCACCAAAAAGGAAAAAAGTATCCTTATTTTCACTTCAAAAGCCGATATAATTAGTTTGATTAAATGTCTCAAACTAAGGAAAGATTACAAGTATAAAAACTCAATATATTTTAAAGCTAAATGAATTCAGATGGACAGAACATCAGCTTTGTAGAAGTGACTGCTTGATTGTTGAATCCTTAGATCGAATCCATTTTAAGTTAACATATATTTTTTTTCCAATTGTTTTGCCGATAATAGTATTATAGTATGAGCTATTGTTGTTTCTATCGTTATGTGTTACATGCATAAGCATATACAAACA
>CP135538.1:6411117-6433493 GCA_032402905.1 Khaya senegalensis | reverse complement strand
TAATATTATCATTGGTAGCAAATTTTTGAATTATGTAATTTATCATTATATTAATATAATTTTTTTTTTTTAAACTTTTGATTTCACATGTCATACTTTTAAAAAAGAAAAGCTCTTAAATAGACTAGAACCCATATTGTAACAGATGGCATTCTAGCATTTTATAATTAGATGGAATCATGAAAATAGGCAGGTGATGCACCTGCTTATTTTGCAAATTGAATCGATAAGGCAGTGCATGTTTGTGTGTATAATAATAATAATAATAATAATAGAAATTTTGCTTTAAGATTGAAATCAAAACTGGAAAAGGAAACAGAAAGAGGAAGTTGAGGAAGAAAAGAAAGAAAGAAGAAAAAGAAAAGAAGGAAAGAAGAAAAATAAAAAAAAAAATCAATGGTAAAATCGAAGCAATAATATAGGAAACGTATTTGAAAAGTTGAAAATACATCTAGTACCTAAGTGGGTGGTATAGTAATAAAATTGAAATATTTATATCTTCATATTTATAATGTATATTAAATTTTGAATTAATTTTGATAGTTAATTTTTGAATTCTGTATATTAAGAGCTCGTATGACAATAAAAAATTTCAAAAATTCAAAAACTACTGAAAAGTGATTATCGAATTATGAGTGGATATTTTTCTAAAGTGATATATATTTTAATATAATAATTGTATTGTATTAAAATTTTTATAATTATAATTGTTCATGTATATAATAAATTTGATAGAAAATTAAAATTCGACATCCATGACATATGTTTGATAGATATAAATTGTGAAAAAATGATATGAGTTGAATGTGTGCCTTAGCGAAAATATGAGAGTGCAAGTTATAGTTATAATTGCTCAAATGAGAATACGAGGCTATTAGATATTTCTATGATATGATTATGAGCTTTGACAAGAATACAAGGTCATAGGGTATGCATTTGATTGCCCAAACGAGAATATGAAGTTGTGGAGTATGTTTTTGTTTTACCTGCTTTGAAAAAGATTTTTTGTCATGCATGATATGATTTATTAACACTTATTAATGTGAAATGATTAATTTTATTATAGGAAAAAAATATTTAGCATGTAATTTATGTACGAGTACTGCGTGAGTTTAAAATGATTGCATAATTATTTATAAAAAAGTATTTTTTAAAAAAAAATTAAATCTACTCATTGAGTCGTAAACTCATTATTTTTTTATTTTTCTAAGGTCTCACAAAATTCATATAGTATACAATTAATACTTGAAGTTGGGATAATTAGACGCACATTGCATAGATTATTTTGTGAGTATATTATATTTATATATACATATGTAATAAAATCATATTTATATAAATAAATGATGCATATATGTTATGATAGGGCATGGAACTTTAATGTATGATAATGATGGAGGTCTAAGGTTGCTTATACTATTTTTTATGATATTTTATTATATGAGAGTTATAAGAAGAGAATATGAAAATAAAATGTACAGTATCTAAAAAGACTCATCTTAGACTCTAAGAAGGGCTTAGGACAAGTCTTATCATATATTGTAATTTGAATTCAAGAAAATATTGTTTATTTTATTTTACATTTTATTATCTTATGGTGTATGTTAAATTATAAACTTTTAAAATGACGTTACAATTAAAATAGTTATAAAAATAAAAAATATTGAAAATGTAATTCATTAAAATCGTATCTGCAAATAAGATGCAAAAAATTTGAAATTCTTTCTCAAAAAATTTAAAATTTTAGTTCATTACTGAAAGAAAAATATTTCAGTGTTTTATACCTATAAATTTTATACTGATATCACTTATATCGTGTGTTAATATTTTTTATATAATTTTAAGTAACACTAAAATTTTTTATTACTTATCAATTCCTCGATTATGATGGTACAACTGTCTCATTGAACGTTTCTATTAAAAATAGTAACAAAAATTGATATTGAGATTATATAACTGATTATTTCTTATAGTAAAGTATTGTAATCTACCATTTTAGAATAAGTAATAGCATGCTTGTACATAGCTGACTCTTAGTTACCTTTCTTGGCTGTATATATCCCGTTCAGCTTGTCATTGTTGTCATCCAAAGCTCAATCAATTTCTTGTTCTCTTGAATTCTCCCTTTGTTTCATTCAACAATGGAAGCTTTGCGTTAGAGAATTGCTGCAATGAGGCAATCCTTCTTTGATGAGGTTTAATTTCTCTCTCTATCTTCTTCCTTCAAATGTTTATTATACTTCTTGCTCGGTTACTCTTATTACAATATATATTTTGGAAGTTCTTCATGTTACCATGTTGACAATATCTCTTGTGTCTTCATCTTTAGACATCAAAAAATATCTATGATCACAGAAAAAGGGGTCAACATGCAGCAGCCTGATCTTGTTTATTATAGCCTAATCACATGAAGCTAAGGCTGTTGCAAGACAACATGTGAATCGATGTTGCTAATTATTGCAGGAATTATTGGACAAGTATTTCATTCAGCTTGAGAAACTTGAAGAGTCAAACCCTAACTTCGTTGAGGATGTGGTCAGCTTGTACTTCAGGGACTCAACCAAAATTTTGGCTGACATTGAGGAGGAAATGTAAGTTTTCAATTATTTTTGTAATTTTATTAGAAACCATTTTCTTCTTAAATTACCGTAGTACTGACTTAATTATGATGGTTAAGGGAGAAAAATCCTGTGGATTACGTGAAGCTGGATGAGTGCTTTCATCAGCTCAAGGGAAGCAGTGCCAGGTAAACTAAAGCTTTATTATTCCTTTTTTTTTAATGTTTTAATTCTACTATTACCAATTTGACAGCTTCATAATTGATATTTACAGCATCGGTGCTAACAAAGTCGGGAATGAAGTTAACAAAGCAAGAGAATTTTGCTGGGATGGAAATTTGGAAGCGTTTCATTTTACATGCTGATTTCCCTAAATGGGTTTGATTATTCATTGATTTTGGGGTGAATGTGTGCAGTGCAAAGGCCGCTTTCCAGCAGCTTAAAGTGGATCATTCCACTCTCAAGGACAAAATCATGGCTTATTTCGAGGTTTAATTCTCCCATAAACATCATAGTTTCTTGATAATTTGAACAAATTTTGATTGAAGTTTCTTTTGCTTAGCAGCTGCTGGCTGAAGTTACTCCTGCTGCTTAGAGAGTTGGGAAATCGCTGGGGAATGAAGTAGAGGGAATAAGAAGATAGTGACAGAGTGGTGGTTGCTGTTTTGGTGGATTACTTCTCTGAACCAATCAATCATTTCTCTTAGGATTGGTTTGACCTTTTTCTATTGTTTCTTTAGTGTTTGGTTTTCATTTCCTGTGTGCTGGCTGTTGGAAATTATATTTCTAACTGGCTTTTTCGTAATGAAATGTTTCCTGTCGTCTAGGGTGCCCTCTCTTTGCTCCTTTTAAGAGTCTGTAAACCTTTTAAATTTCGTGTTGAAATAAAAAGTGTGTTTTAATATATTCCTTCTCTCTGAATCCTATGGTTTTCTTTTTATATTATAAACGAAAGACCCTCCGGTAATCAATTGTAATGCTTAGCCAAAATGTATAAAGTGGTTCTGGCCATATTATCACAAATGGGATCTGACTTTCAACTTGTTCCTGACTTCCAGTTGATGTTTACTTAGTTGCTAAATCAAAATTGTTATTACACAACTCAATAATTACAGAGACACAACACTATCCAAGAGATCTAACGTTGGACATAAAACTGAAGCACGCTTGCTGCCTGGCCCTGTCTGCAATACTGCCTTAAAATAGATTCGACAACCATGCCGCCCTTTGAGAGAGTTTTTAAACTCTTTACATAGGTGTTTATATGTCTAGCTATGATTGAAGGCTGGCAAGGTTGAAGAAAGCGCCTCGCATGTGTGTCAATTGAGCATAAGTTCCTCTTTCCACTACTTTGCCATCGGCAACTAAGGCTATTGAGTCCAGCTTTTTTATGGTGTTCAGACGATGGGCTACCACGATTGTTGTTCTCCCAACCATGATTCTGTCCAGTGCTTCTTGCACAACTTGCTCCGATTGCACGTCCAGCGCACTCGTTGCCTCGTCGAGTAGCAGGATGGTTGGGTTCCGAATTATAGCTCTTGCAATTGCTATTCTTTGCTTCTGCCCTCCTGATAATTGCACACCTCTTTCACCGCATTCGGTTTCGTACCCATCTTCAAGTGATCTACAGCAAAAACCATGTAGTCCAATAATAAAATGTTATGCCGAATCCAGATGTGTGGTTTGCCAATTAGTGAGAACAGTTATCAAGCTAGATACTTACGAGATGAATTCATAAGCATTGGCAGCTCTTGCAGCCTCCACCACTTCACTCTCCGAAGCATCGAGCTTCCCAAACATAATGTTGTCGCGAATGCTCCCCGAATAAATCACTGGCTCTTGGCTTACAAGTGCAGTGTGCTTTCTGTACCATTGAACATCTAATTCTCTCACATCCACCCCATCAACTTTCACCGATCCTTTTGCAACATCGTAAAATCGTTGAATCAATCCTATTACTGTTGATTTTCCACACCCACTTTTGCCGACAAGTCCAACACTAGTTCCTGGTTTCACCTCTAAGCTAAATTGGCGTAAAACCAGAGTATCTGGCCTGCTTGGATATGCAAAATCAACCATTCTCATTTCTATCTTTCCTCTTATCTTTTCTAACTTACCTCCAATTGTGACATCTCCTGCCTGATAGAATTAGCAAATGAATTGATCAAACCTGAACTTTATGCAATAGTTTCAAACCGAAAGCAGGTTCAAAGAATGCAAATAAAATTGTTACTTACAGGTGAAGAACCAGGAATCAGGGATTGCCGGTCAAGAATCTTGAACACAGATGCAACCGCGGTTGATCCCTTTGCTAGATCAGAAGTCATGCTTCCAGCTTCAGCTATAACCTTTCCTGTGCTTACCAATATGAAAAATGTCTTAAACACATCCCCTGCTGATATCTCTCCCTTCTGCACCAATGTACCACCATACCAGAAATCCAAAGCCCATGACATAAAAGTCAGGCACTGAGCTGACCCCATACCAATTCCAGCTAGCCATGACTTTCTCCTTGCCATCTTTCTGGGTTCTTCTTGAGCATCATCAAAAAGTTGTAGAACCTTTCCTACACTTCCGAATGAAGTGACAATTCTATGATTAATGACTGATTCTACGGCAATTTGAGTACTCTGATTTTGCGCCTTAACAAAGTTGGTCGAAATAGTTGAAAGCAGTACTTTTCGAGTGTAGAAACATAAAATTGTAAGAGGTTGGGCTGTGATCATAACTAGTGCTAGTTTCCAAGCCACAACTAGCCCCATAATCATCGCAATGGTAACAGCAGAAGTAGTTTGAACTAACAAAGAAATTCTGTCTGCAACTAAGGACTTAACCATGGAAGCCTCGTTACTCAGTCTAGCACATAATGCCCCACTTGAGTTTTGCTCTTCATCAAACCATGCGGCTTCAAATGTGAGAATCTTTTCAAGCATTCTTAACCTTACTCTCTTGGTTAGCCGTCCACCCATATAAGCAAAATTGTAATGTTGCAAAAGATTCAACACAAGAGAAATCAAGGAAAGTGAACAGAAAATTAGTGAATATGCACGTATTCGGGCTTGCATTTCATGGTGGCTTTTAGCAAAGAAAGCTGAAATCATGCCACCAATGGTTAAGGCATAGGTAGGTTGAATTGAGCCATAGGCTACGGCTGAGAGGCTGCCAATTAGACCTTGTTTCCATTCAGGTGAATTTAAAGAGAGAAGCCGCAAGAAAGAAGGATGTGGGAGAGTTACCGGCTGTGGGCTATCAATAACACGTACTGGCGAAGCAAAGACAGCCGGGCTTGATCTTGATTCGCTAATCTGGCCACCACTGCTTCTTGTGACAGAAGAGACACATGTTACTGGGTTTGGTTCTCTATCATCACAGCTGAATTGTCTCTGCAATTTTGCCATTTTTGCATAATGACCATTTGTTCTGTCCATGAGATCATTGTGTGAGCCTATTTCTACTACGCAACCATTAGAAACGACTGCTATGAGGTCTGCATTTCGGACTGTTGAGAGTTTATGTGCCACCACCTGACATATATATGAAATAACTATTAGAATAATGTTATAATTAAGTATCATATTTCATACTGTAATATTAATGGAGTAACGCTGTTAGTGACAGGTTTGCAAGCAACTGTGCTGAAAATGAGATATAAACTGAAGAGGGATACATTTTTTTTCCTTCTTAAAGAGATAATGAAACGTTGTTTCTAAAAGAATGGAAGAAATAGATGATCAATCAAGGCAGAAGAATGTGGACAAATTTAATGACCTCCCTATTGTAAAAATTAATTTTATACATGATCTCGTTAGCTATAAAACTAACCAAAAACTGATCATCAAAACGCAGCGAAATTGACGCCCTATAATAGATAAACCAATAAATTAATTATAGTACCAGAGTGGTTCTCCCCAAGGAGGCCTGATCAAGGGCAATTTGCACCAATGTTTCTGATTCAGAATCAAGAGCACTTGTTGCTTCATCAAGTAGAAGAATCACAGGGTTCTTGATAATGGCTCTAGCAATGGCAATTCGCTGCTTTTGTCCACCTGATAAAAGTGCTCCACGTTCACCAACCTGTTGCCACTTGATTTTGTTAGTACCATGCTTGAACTGATCATAATTACACCCATCAAATAGCAGTTTTAAAAAATAAGGGCACATTTTAGCTATAATAAAATTAAATACAATCTTATGAAAATTCAAGTATAAGAAGTTACGCTTATTCTTCTCAGATGGTTATTCAAAGAAGCTAGTATTATATCAAAATTAAATGAGCTACTTAAATACCTTCGTTTCGTAACCTTCAGGAAGCTGTCTTATGAAATTATGGGCATTTGCAGCAGTGGCTGCAGCGATGATTTCATCCATTGTCGCATCATGCTTCCCAAACGTTATGTTTTCCTTAATTGATGCCCCAAACAATGCATGCTCTTGACTAACTAGACCCATTTTTCCTCTTATCCATTTCAACTGCAGTGTTCTGATGTCTACACTGTCAATCTTAACAATTCCATCGTCTGCATCATAAAACCGTTGAACAAGAGCAATTGCAGTTGATTTACCACTTCCACTAGCCCCGACAAGAGCTACTGTTTTTCCAGCTTCAACTTTCAGATTGAAATCTTTGAGAACAACTGAATCAGGACGGGAAGGGTACGAGAATTTGACATGCTCAAATTCCATTTCTCCTCTAATTTCGTCTAACACGAGTCCTTTTGCGTCTTCACCATCGATCTCCGGAATCCGGTCTATCCTGTTGAATATTCGTGAAGCAGCAATTGAAGCTTCTGTGAAGTACTTCACTTCAGGAAGTGCCGATCCGAGGGATCTGCAGGTGCGTGAGTCACATACATAGACGCACGTAAGAAGATGAAAATCTTATGTAAATCAGCTTTGATGAATGATACTATTAGTCAAATGGATTCCTCCATTCTAGCTAGTAGTATATATCACCCACATTGGTTTAGTTTCTAGTACTCGTAATACTTTTACTCGACATCCCATATGTAGTAAGAATTTTGTCAGTAATAGTACATGTTAAGGGCACGAGTTAAAACAAAAGAGAGTTTATAGCAAGCTAATTCTAATTGAAATAAACGACAATGAAGCATTTTTATGCATCGAATATAACTTCATTCCTCTCTCTCTCTTTTTTTTTTTTCTGAAACTAACTAGATTCTTACTTCTCCGGGATATAATGTGCCAGATTTAAACTATGAATGTGGAACCAATCCACAATGTCATAAAACAAAATAATTTGGCTACTTTTATCAAAAAGAAATTAATGTGATTATATGTGTCAATAAGACTTAAAAATTGAAAACTAGGCGTGTGCATTCTATTGACAAACAAGCTTTGGCATCAATACTATGTGAAGGTAAGAATTGCTTTTATCATGCAGTCAGATCAAGCATCTCCTTAGGAGCATTAAATCGACCGAACTTGGATGATTAAGTGGTGTGTCCCATGTATTTAGCCACTTATTCTCCACAAAAGTTAACATTAGTTGACATAAGATTCTTATGCATTTCATTGTTGAGATGCCAAACTACACAATTAACATAGCTCCAAAGAGAAAGAAAAACAAAATATCATCACCTTAGTCTGCATACGGGGTTCTTTCTTTAGCAAAGTGGGGTACTAAATATTCCTTTAAAGAAAAGCATTTCATGGTGGAAAATGGGCTTTATGAAATCAAAAGCCAAGGACAAATCATATCCGTGTTATTAGTCTTCAATATCCTTCAAAATACAAGTGTTATTCTTTGATTAGTGAATTTAATTGTAATGTCTACAAAAGACCTTGGCAAGACTTGCTTGAGCATTATGATAAAATATAAGCATTATTAATTGATAATTATAAGTCATACCTAATCTGTTTATTCCTTGCACTACAACAGAAAATTTTCTGTCAATCCATCTTGATAACAAGCCTTGAAGACCATATAAAACAAGCATGGAGTATATTACGATTTCAATGGCCTATAAAGCAACAACAGTTTTTTAATTTGGTGATAAGTATTTTATGACTCTCTTGTTATTTAAAGACGAAAGTTCTGGAAAAATCTAGTTACTGGAAGATTCATCTATATGCAGCAGTGGTGCTTCTAGCATTATCTAATTTTACCATAGGGCTTTCTATATACGCATATGATCAATTCGTATATGTATTTAATGTACTTTTAAAGTGATTATAATAAAGGAAATTAAATACGAAGAAAGTAAATCACGTACAGTCCGCCCAAAATGAAGGAAATCCCAGCTGCATATATCCTTCCTCCGCTTTCTCCTTTGTACATGACCAAACGACTTCCATACCAAGCAAGGAAAGCCCATATTGCAAAAGAAAGCCCTGTACTTCCAACAGCCAAACCTTTTGCAATGCCTTGCTTGATTCCTAGCATCGTTGTTCTATCCAAAATCGAGGAATATCTCTCAACGATTCTCCTCTCAGCAGTGAATGAATATACAGTCTTAATGGAGCTTAAAGCCTGCTCCACGACGGAATTTGCCTTGCCATACTCTTTGTAGGCATTCTTGGACAGATAGAGAAGGTATTTTCCATAGATCATTCCAGGAATGATCAGTAGAAGTAGTGTTGGGAAGGCTACTAAAGACAACCTCCACGAAAAGTATGTGGAGAATGCAAGTCCTGAGATGAACACAGAAGCGTGCATAAGAAATATTGGCACCTGCAAAAGAAGAAGGAAATCTTTAAGAATAATAACTGATTCATTGAAAAATAAGCAACACGTTTGCATTAGATCTTTCACTTCTATCTTTGAAACGCAGAAGAAAAAAAAAAACTGCCTGATAAATCCCGTTGATTTTTTGAAAGTTTGCAAATCCAATTCAATAAATCAAACATCTGTGTGTTCTAGAGAGTTTAAGCCATGATAAGTAATCAAAAACCTTGTTGGATCATAAGGAGTGCTTTAGAAATTCCTTTTACCTTTTCACTGAGAACTTCTTGTATAAGAGAAGTATCTTTTGATATGCTGTTAATAACCTCCGAAGTAGTTGCTTGTTGCGAATCGAAAAATCCAACTTCTTGTCTAAGAACAGCCTCCAAGTACTTGTACCGCATCTTCAGAACCTGCCTCTCGCTGGTTTTGCTCCAACAGTAACCCTCTGTAAGCACAAAATATTGATTAAGCCAGAAGCCATTTTACTTTTCTCGAATTGATACAAAGGCTTGTTAGAACTGTTTAATTTGTTTAATGGCATTGAAATGCGTAGTTTATTCAAAATTTAGGCTTTCTAGGGTTTCATTAAGTGACCTCACTTCTTTAAGTATTCCCTTCTAAGTTACCAACTTGTCTTCTCCAACGCTATTTGGACACAAAACATTGGTCTAATAGTCTAGCACTAAATGTCCAAACAATTTCCTCCAAAATCAGAAAAAGTATCCAAAAAAAAAAAAAGTTTTTGAAAATTACCCATGAAAGCCACCACCATTACTGCTAATCCCAAGTATACGAAGTACAAGCTGCACTGTTAAGAAGATCGAAAAAAAGGAAAACATGGGTGAGATTATGACAGAGAGAAAGAATAGTTGATAAAAGTGAAATGAGAATGAAAGTGTGTTGACTGCTAACCTTTTCAACTTCGTTCATGAAATTCCCATGATTTTGTTGGCTCTGGCCAAAGCCCAAGCTATTCATTATGCGACTTGTAAAGACCAGTAAAATGTTTGTAGACATGCCATCTCCAATAGCTCCAACAGTACCCAACACCATAAGCAAAATATCTGTCCAATCAGCAAATCTGAAAATTATAGCTACGTTGTTCTTGCTATTGATCTTTCTTCTCCTCTCTCCTTTCTCTGACTCTGGAGAACCCATTTTTGCTTGTTAGCAGCTTAGAAACTCAGTACACAAAGGAATGAAAATGGTGGTGCACAAAAGACTTGATTTTGCTCAAAGGAAAAAATATGCATTCTTGCTTATATATAGAGAGAGGGGGGAAGTGGGTGGTGATTTTTCATGAAGCAGCCATTTATATCATAAGCTTTATGTGGGGTTGTTAAAGGTATATTCTTTTATTTTATGTTTTTAGGTGCTTGTTATTTTCAAATTTCAATATATAGGACAAAGGATAACCCATTTTGTTTTGCAAATGGGCCTCTTTTTCTCTTACTTTGCGTTAGTTTACTTGTAGCTGCAATGTGGGATTGCTTTAAACACATGTCGTTTATGCCACCTTTCATTTTAACTATATACTGAAAATGATCCTCTATAGAAAAAGAATGCTGCGATATTCCAAGATTATATTATTTCATTTGCCAAGCCTGACATAATTATAACTCCACCAAAATCAGACCCTATTTCACAGTAGTACCCAATTGCTTCCTTCCTTCCATCCTTCCTTCCTTTATTTCTCTTAAACAAGAAATAATGTACTCAATATTATCAGACAAATGGGTACGAACCATATTAATTAAAGGGAAGGTCAGTGACCTTTTCTTTTAAAATCAAAACAAATAAATAAATAAACCCAAGCCCGATTTTAATTATAAGGGAAAGAAAGTAAATTCTAAATATTTCTGAATTTGAAATAGAAATTTGAACATAAAATAATAGTTTCATAGAGCATATTCCTGAATGAATTTCTCAATTTTTAATTGAGTTAGTTGATCCACCATCTTTTTCTGTCAACCCACTTTTTCCTGCGCTGTATATGTTGGACTCAGGGTCCTCTCTCCCTCTCTCTCAATGAAACAATCCCATTTGAGATCTCTTCCTCGAATTTTTGTTCTCTTAAATTGCAAGCTAAATCTATTTTCATGGATATTGTGTAACTTATTTAGCATTTCCTAGTTGCATGATTGATAACATGCAACATTAACAAATCAAATTGAAACTCAATAATTTGATTTCATGACCAAAGATCATCTCTGGTCATATTAACTAAATGGAGAATCTGTTACCCTATTGTTTCTTTATCAACTCATCATATCATATATTCCCCCATTCATGATTTAAATCAACACAAAATTTCTTGGAGATATCGAAATCTTTAGGAGATAATCAGATCTCTCTGGTAGGATCTCTCTTTATGATGCTGAGGTTCGCAAAGCTGACACGATCCATTACAATAACATTGCTGCTATATAATATACGATATACATATGGAGTCCGTGATTCTTTTTTAAGTTTTTGCACCAACTTTTTCATCATTTTCTCTTTCTTTTTCGGAATATTGAAAAAGTGAAGTGAAATTCTTAGGTTTAGACCCCCAAGATTAGATAATTCAATCTCAATAAAATACCACAACACAATAACAAATAATAGATAAAGTAATAAAATAATAAATATAATAATTTATTATAAAAAAAACCTTACAAAAAATTTTTTATAAGATAAGAATTCTCCAAATTGATACAAGAGCTATCAAAATACTTCAAATATTTCAATTAAAAAAATAAAAAATTTATACTCAATAATTTCTTATAACTCTTATATTTTCAAATTCAACTACTTCAGGAATAGTTCACTTTGAAAAATTCTGATTAATTAAAACTCTTAAAAAAAAAATTTATTATATGTTAATAAATAATCAATTCACAATATTAGAATTTTAGTCACCAATATTTTTTAAAATTCTAAAAAATTTTATAATTAAATTTAAAAAAAATTATAATAAAATTCTCCCAAAGAGAAATACTTAGACTAAATTTATAAACAATCATAAAATTTTTATTTTACTTGAGATCAAGTAGACCAAATAGTTTAATAATTCTCTAAGGACAAGTTTCAAGCCTAGAGCAATCTAAAAAAAAAAAATCATAAATCGCCACCACACCCCATGTTGGAAAGTGCGAACTTTTATAAATCTTATAGGCTCTCTCGAGTGCCAAGTTGGTGAGCTCCCCTGCTAACCTTGGCACTTGAGCACTAGGTTGGCACAACGTTTCTAGACAACTTCTAAAATTTTTAACTTGAGTGCAAGGTTGGCACAAAGTAGGCACCAAGCATCTGAAAATTTTTTGCTGGAACACCAAGTGGATGCCAGATTGGCACCAAGATGAAAATATCTTACCCAAGCCATAACTAAACCTCGGGTTGACACCAAATTTCTCTCTTCATGATTTTGTTCTCGTCCCTTGTTCGAACATCAAAGCCTAGACAACTTAATCTTAATATATAAATTCAAATTTTGTCCCAATATATAAACTCGAGTTTTGACATAGAATAGACCAACCCAATAATCCCAACGTGAAACCTACTACTAAACAAAAAAAAAAAGGTCATAGTTTGTTGTTATTAATTTTCTTTTTGTTTGATCTCTTTGATCTCAAACTATTTTCTGTTTACTGTCATTTATTTCCTTTTTCTTTGATCACAAACTTTTTTCTCTTTTGTATCATTAAAATAATGGAATGCATAACAAATACTATTTGTTTTTTTTATCCCAAAACATCATAATAAGTCGACCCTTTTAGTTATATATATTCTTCTGTTTATAGGTTTAAGCATATTTGACATGTGCAATTTTTGGAGTCTTGCAAATAGCTGTCAGCACAAGCGATGTATTATGCCATATTATATTGTATTTGGTCCTCTTGGTGTTGGAGTCCCACTCATGAATGTCCGAAATTGGTGTTGCTTTCAACGCTGTTTTTGCATTCCTTCAATTCAATTCTAAGAATTTTCTTATCAGAATAATTCATTGATATTCCTTACAGGCTACCAAATGCCTTTCTTCCATTCATTTCCTCCAATTAATAGTCTTAGATGCTATTTCGAAATATGGTAAGGTATCAATCAAACTATATACAACTTTATGACCATTTTTACAATCACATGCTCAACAAGCAAAACTCGAGGGAATTTCTGAAAAATTGTCTCCCACATTGAAGGAATTGACAGGAAGAATTGGGTCCTTGAGAATGCTTATGAACGACGCTGAACACTATATGCAATTGCAACTTACATTATTCTATTAGAATAATTATAAATATTGATGCCTTTTTGAACGAGTTTTCTTCGTTTATATTGTCGGTGCTGTATTACTCTTATTAACGAAAGAGAAAGATGGCAAAAATCTGACCAGATGGAGTTGTCTCATTGTCCCAAAATTCAACAGGCCAACAAAGTCATCTCCTCTTCTAACCAAAACCTAATTATTTGATATTTTAATTATTGATCTAATTACCCATTAAAGTAATATCACAATATAGTTGTGTAGATTGTCGTTATAGAATATCATTAAATGAATTATACAATAACCCGTCAAAGGTTTAGATTAACTTAAACCAACGGTTGAGAAATCATGAAATCTTTTTAACTCCTTCAAGATAAAATATAATAAAAATAAAACTTAACCGCATCCATTAACAATGTTTTTGAAGTCTGCTTTGTACTCGAAACTTTATAATTCATATAATCACGCGAAAAACGTGTGGAAAATTGGCCCGGCTTTTTCGCCTTAACCCCGGCTGATCCTATGCCAATCTCGAAGACAGAACCAACCAACATTCAGCCATTAGAAATTTGGAAAGGATGTTTTGCCAAAACCAAAGTGCTTTCAATTTAATTTAACAATAAATTTCGTTTTAAGACAAAGTGGAGGGCATTATTGAAAAGGAAAATGATTTAATAAATAAATACTTCTAATTCTCACACGTGACTTTTCATGATTTAACAACTAAAGCAAATGTGTCAAAATTGGTCAAAGCAATTAAACCCATTGTCCATCAAGATAATCCCAATGTTTTTTAATTATTATTATTCATTTTACAATAATTTAATGGTAATCCTCGCTATCATTGTAATTATTGCTCCAGTAACCATGTGAACCACATGTCCTTTTTTTAATTTAAAATATAAGTAATTTAATTGGATATGTGCCTAACATAGTTATTACATTAATAATGATTGCACTTTAAATTAATATTAAGTATTTTGAGTATGTTTAATATTAATTTGGGCACACATGTTGAATTTGACAGTCAACAACTATTATTTATTGGGAGAATTCAGAGTTCGATGAAAGTTTAATTCAGTGGTCCGAATTTGGACATAAAAAATATATGCATGCGTTGTTGTAATTTTAAGTTGGTCAGTTAAAGTAGTAGCTTTGCAGTTTTCAGACACAAATTCAATGTATTTTAGCATCTAGCATTTAGTATTATTGTCTGTGATACACGTGATTATTTTCTCTAGTAAATCGGCTTGGAAATTATTCGATTCTATTCCCACGAGAATAATTCTTTTCGATTAGATCTTGAATATTGGAAAACAAATTATACTATCTATTTCCCCATGACTCACCTACATGAAGTATTCACCTTTATTTGTTTCTCATCACTTAATGAGAATCAAGAACATCGTCGAAGACTCATGCATATGCTGACAATTTGATAGACACCTCCTCCAAATAACCACCCATTTCTCCGGTAACTATTGACAACCACGCGATAATTATTACCTATTTTATCTTTCATAATCACTTGGTTAGAGTCTATAAAAGGAAGAGCTCGTTCATGAGATAAAGAATAAGAAAAAAAAAAAAGAGAAAGAGAAATTACTTTATTATTATACAATCAAAATAATTATAGATATAAATCTCTTAATTTATTTTTTAATTTTTTTAAACACTATTTTTATTTATAACTTTTTAATTTAATAAAAATATTTTTAATTTAAATATTAAAAAATGATCGATAATCATATACTAACATCTTTAATATTTGTTTTGTTTTATAATAGATAAGATATTGAGAAAGAAAAATTTACTTATTAATATTTTGAAGTTGAGAAATCAGTGTAACACTGTCCATTGTCAAATAACTCTGCTAAGGTAGTAGCTTTATTATTTGTTGTTCTTTTTGTTTGATTGTTGGAGAATTTCTGTTTGATTTTACTTTCGAAGTGGGGGATAGCAGTTTGCTCCAACTACTCCCACAAACTTAAATTGGTGCCCACTTACTGGACAATTCCCAGTCCCAGCCACTAATTGTGGTCGTTTCCTTTGAATCCTTACATCCATGCCATGCAAGACGATTGGTGATGTAAAAAGTGATTATTGCACAAAATTAAAAGAAATGAAACTGATCGTGAACTTTTGCTTCATATATAAGATAACACTAGTTGATTTGATAACCCTCCGAATTATTCTTCTTTTACCTAAAGAATGAAAACGACTGTCCTGTCGTCTTTGGCTTCGTTTATGCATTCACACCACACCAGAGTTCACAAGCAACATATAAAAAAAAGCATAAAGCAGGATGGAGAAGGGCGAAGGAGAATGACCAACTCAAGTGCGACAATTTAGCAGCTACTACTTTTAAAATGGTTTCTGCTGGCAGCAGCAGCAGCCAAAGGTTCAATTAGATCGTACGACGTGGTCTCACTGGGCCAAAGCCTCAATCATTTATTTTATTTGCTGTACATGTTTTTGTTCTAAGGATCTTTTGCAATTAAAGCCTTATTTCTCTCTTCTGCCCTTTTGAACGTTTATTTAAAAAAAAAATGATAAAAAAATAATTAATTATATTTAAATATAAAATTAGTAGGTAATTATTTTTAATAATTAAATTATATTATAATAAAATTAAAATTAAAAAGTTCTTGTATAATTAAAAAAAATATATTTACATAGTTAAAATTTAAATATTTATTTAATAAATTAATTATTAAAATTTTAAAATTTTGTTAGAATTAAAATTTAAAATTAATTTAATTTTTAAATTAATAAATATGTAAATTATTGTGTATTCTAACATAAAGAGTATTTTTATCCTAACAAAATATAATTAATACTATTCCTTCATTTATTCTATTCACTAACCAAATAAAGAAATACCATTTCTTTTCACCTTCCTTTTCTTTTTCCTTTCCTTTCTTATTTCTTTTTCTTTATCATTTTCTTTCCTAAAAATAAATATAACCTTAATTTATTTTTTTCTCTTTTCAAAGTTGGAAAAGTTGTAGATTACTGATTGAATTGCCTCTGTTAGACCCTGTTGAAAGAAAATAAATAAATAAACAAATAGAAGATATACATAGAGATGTTGTGTGTAAATATGCAAACTTGATTAGTTTTTTTGACTTTTAATTAGTAATTATTGTGTAATGAGATCATTAAACATGAAACATAGGTGTACAAATAAATAATAAATTTTAGTTGTCCAATAACAATAACAATATATACTCATCAAATATAAAAAATACACTGAATTCCTAAGATTCACTAACTAAGCTCTATCAAAAAAGAAAGAAAAATATATATATGTATATATGAATTAATACAATAATTACAGTACTAAGTCAATTATTAAATTGATTTGTAAAAAAATAAAGATAATATTACATATTTTAAATTAGATTCCAAAATTTTATATTAAATAATATCACGTTTACCACTTAAATAATAAAATAATATTATAAAATTATAAAAATATATCATTCATTAGAATAATACTTCACTGAAGGTCACATCATTTAAAATAAAAATTAAAGATTCAATTTAAAATATGTAAGCATTTCTCAAAAAGTAATTCACATCAAAGAAATTTTAAATTGGTATAACTAAAGTTGTCTTCTTTCTTTCTGTCTCCTTTTGGGTAGATTAGACGGGCTAAGGCCATGAAGTGTGAGAGGAAAGGGACTAGTTGGGCCCCAGGGTTATCGTTTGTTCAACCAGCCTAGCCCTAAGCTAAGATACAAAATCTGCACGGTAGATCCTCCAGATTTGGGACTGTTTAGAAGAACTGACATGCTGAAGCTCTTGTGTGAAGATTTATGCAGCTAAACTGGATCAACTCTTCCGCCACTAAGAAAACTAAAAACTTGCTTCAGATTTCCTCTCGATGGTCGAGCATTTGTTGCAAATTTACAAATAAATACAAGTTGTCGCCGCATCTCCATTTTAGTAATGCTAGTCTGATTGAAAGATTTCCCATCATCAAAGATTCCTGATAAAATGATTACTTGCAAGTTCAGAATTAGTAACTCAAAAGACCGCCAAACAACCTTAATCAATCATTTTTTAAAATATGCATGAAATTGCAATGCCTCCTTATGAAAAAGCCGGTTCCAAATGCAAGTATCTAGTACTTTTATCAGATATAGATAAACTACCTCTATCATTGAATAACGATGCCAATATGGCCAGACAAACGCAAACGCTAATATCTTCACCTGTAAACAGAATTCATAAGAATATGTTAGAACACATTTGAGTGGTAATACAGAATCCCTCACCCCAAAATGAAAGAAAAAAAAAATCAGTCGGTTTCATTTCCGGTATCTCTAGAATTACAGGTGAAGCAATTGCATACACTATCCAGCAAAAGGGAGCAGAAGTACCCACGAGATTCAACATAGACTAATAACAGAATGAGATATCAGATAACTACAGCAGAGATGTGGAGTTGAAAACAAGATTAACAATGGCACAAAAGAACAATATCATAATCCTATGTACATAACAAGAAACAAACTCAACTTAGCATACCCTGCTCAAAAGTGTAACTCTTCCAGGCAGGGAAGCAGTCCTTACCATTCTGACAGCAAATTAAAAGTGTCTTTCCCTTGCTAATATTACACTTTGCAAAGTTAACAGCAGAAGGGAGATTCCTTAACAACGAAAATCGATCCAATTTTGAACTCTGAACAACAAAAGCCAAACCAGGTAATTAGGTAGCAGTATGGCAATGATTAATATGTTAATCATTCAATTTTTGTTAGTATACATACCACCATCGGAAGATGCAAATACCCCTCCGCATTTGAAAGACTGACAGTGATAGACTGTTGATCACAATTCAGTATGCAATCAACATTACATTCCAATGCAGCTGCACCCACAATTGTAAACTCAAGGGTGAGTCGAGTGCAGCAGATGATACATGAGAACACAGAAAATATAATGTATACAATCAGTGACGATAAACTCAAGCATGTACATTAAGTTCTCCGAGATTTCGGTTTGTGTGCCTAGAATTTCAAGGGTATAAAGAAATTATAGTTCTAGGCCCCTAACATCAAACACATACATTCACCAGCAATATAAGCATCTGTAGCACCAATGTCATCAACCTTTACTTCCACTTCTGGCAACACTGGAGCCTCCTTTTAGTCCACAGATTACAAGACCCTTGTCTAAGTAACAATATATGCAGAGAATCAATTCATAGAATGCTGACTCCTGAGATTCAAATCCAGACCAAGTGGATCATATCTTACTAAATCACAAATTACATATTCAATGTTCAATGATAAGTGTTCTACGCTAGTTCAATGATATCATAGAAGGGAGCTGGGACCTAAAACAACATATCAGAAGTTTGAAAAAATTAATACTGCTAAACACTGGCAAACAATTTAACACAAAATTAAGTTTTCGGTGTGCATTTAATTATAAATTACATTCAAAATATAAATTATATAATAATAGCGCTCAGACTAAATCTTCTCACATACAGGCTTAAAACCATTCCCACAATTCATATTTCTCACAATTTATTAATGGCAAGCATGCTGAACTACTCCGAAGCCATCAAAGTAGAGTATTTTAATTAGGTCGGTCAAACAAAATGAAAGACCAGTATACATAACTGCATAGCATTTACAAGCACAAAGCCTTGTTAATCTATTATCCCAAAGATACATGACCCCCCAACTATTGAGCTCAACCTTTTCCTTCTTGTAGGATTCATCAAAGAAATAATAATAACAGAAAGGGGCACACTACAGTAACCAGTAAAACCAATATGATGCAAGTGCATTAACACTGCAGAACATTAAAGGCAAAAGAAATGCAAAACAGCCTATCATCATTTGGCAAGGTGATGAAACAAAATTTGCCAACCATGGGTGCATGTGTGAAAAGAGAAATAATTGTTTACATAGGTTAGGCAGTGAAAGTCGACCAGACAGAATGTCATATGGGGATGCAGTAATAGTTGACTGGACTGTTCATTTGACAAACATCATAATTTTCCCAGTTTTTCTTCTTTGTACTATTTCTATAATAAGCTACTGCCCTCCCATAGAGGGCAGAACATAGCGTGAGTGATTTGAAAATTTTAGAACTTGTTAAAGATGTGTGATACATCTTCTCTTCTTAGGTATGATGCCTAAACCCCCCAGGTGTGATATCTAGGATATTCTCCTGTTTCTTAAGCATTTTATTGAGTGTTTTACTTGTATCAGTTTCTAATACTATCAGCTGATTTTTTTCTCTATCATTTATTCTAAGGAAATTATCACATTTTCTCAAATATTTGATGTTGAATAAAGATGCTGCATCACAGTAACTATCTAAAACTCCAATAGAAGATTGTCTTCCTGAAAACCTAGACACACTGATAATTTTAGATTATGGCACTAGTATGCTATTTTAAAGGTTGAATTCCAGGTTTTGATGACAGAACAGGAATTTCTTTTAAATTTAAATTTAACTTTCATTTTCCTCAAATTTCCCTCAAGTTCTTCCAGTGAAAGTAGAAAGAAAAAATTGGCACTCAACATTTGCACACTGTTTTTCCATTTTGAGAACGAAACAAAAGCAGAAATTGCCATAACATTGGACCTTACAGCAAGTGGCCCAATATGTATAGAACTACAGGGCAGTTAAAATAAAACAGCACAAGATGAAAGATAGAACAAGAACCGTGCATTCAGCTTACCATGTTGAGATGTACCCACTGCAAGATTTGTTGAACCCAGCCTAGATATAGTATAACATTTATCTGAGAACTTAAAATCAATTTTAAGGTTTGAAATATCCAAAGATAATGGAGGATCTACGTTAGACAGATCAGATGAGTTCTTCAACAACCTTGAGGATTTCACAAGGATCTGGAGAGCAATCAGCCCCCTCTGAGCGCGATAAACTCTATCCTTTTCAACCATATCAGCTACCTTCTGGTTACAGACATCAGGCCCTGAGTTAATGAGATCATAAGCATTATTCCAAAAAAGATTAGGAGTTAAACCCCTGGCCCAGCTCTCTTCATCATCTCCAGCTCCTGGAATATAAATCCAACTAAAGTTTGAGGTAGTACAGTTTTGAATTAAGCCGTTTGGGGAAGAAGCAGAAACAAGGATAATTGGGGTGAAGTCCCAAGAATCATGATCAGGCACTTCGTTTAACCAAATGACAGATTTTTGAGAAATCCAAAGAGGTCGTAGTGGCTTCTTTAAGCATGATGCAAGTGAAGCAATGTCAGCCCCACTCATATCCAACTCTTCTGTCCATTCTTCTAAGCGATCATTGATAGCTGCTTTCTCTGTGTCTGAAACCCAAAGAGGAAGATGCAAGGAACAATCCCATTCAGCTGAGATCTGACTCATATTTTTCACATGTTCATCAGAAGCATTTGACTCCTGCTAAATAGCAAGACAACAGATTTCGATTGTAAATATGTCCAGCAGCATTTCTGACAACATGTGCAAAATAATAATGGCATATAAGGCACCTCAATAACTTGGAAAATAATAGTAATTGGTTAAAGCCTAAATGTAACCACTATCAAAAAGTCTAACACAAATTGATGCGTGTTTGGTAGTTCATTTGTCGAAAGCTCTTTTAAACCAGTTTTTGCAGAATTTCTTAAAAGGACTTCTGGAAAAGAACCTATCAAGTGTTTCTCTACAAAGCATTTCAAGCGCTTCTGACCTAAGAAGCGCTTTCTTGAAAAACACATATCAAGTCCTGCTCTGCAAAATATAAAGTCTAAATGCTTTGTAATTCCAAAAAGCACAGTACTAAATTTACACATGATTCATAATAACATTAGTAATTATTATTCACCATAACAACAACGAATGGAAATTACCAGTACTCACCCTATCTACAGACACAACACCATTGCACATTTTCTTCCGATAATTATAAACAGACCGGTTCAAAACACACGTCCAAATCGGTATCGTTTTGGACATGCTATCCGGAAACCGCTTTCCTTTCCTTGTTGAATCGACTATCATACAACCTCCCTTCTGTCCTACCCATTAAAATTCAACAAAAAAATATATATATTACCTTTACTGGATGCTATTAAAAATAAGAAGAAAAAAAAACCAATAAGAAGAAAAAAAAACCGTGGACATACCTGCTAGAAGAGCGACGTGGAGGTTGAGGCGGGAGGTGTTGAAGGACCAATTATTGGCGTGACCGTCGGTGGATTTGAAGTAGCAAGTAGAGTGGAACTTGGAAGAGTACCAGAGACCGCAGCGGAGGTTAGCGAGAAGAGGAAGTTGGGGCCACAACTGGGAGATTTCGCCGACGAAAATCGAGTCATCGTATATTGATCTTAAAGCGTTGTACAATGTGTTCTGTCTTCGCTTTATTGTTCTTACCGCTCTGTATATGCTTAGGTTCGCTTCGTTCTCCATTAAGCCAACCGCGATTCAGATTCGGCAAGACCGCTACTAGGTTTTTTGGGACAGAGCAGTAGCTAAGTAACATGCTGAAGGCAGAAGCCCTTCAACGCAGACGACATGTCGTTTAATCGTGTTCTAAATTAATTAATACAAGTCGGTTTACGTGGAAAATATCAATCCCACACTCGAATCCATCCATATTCATTAAATGTCCCTTATACCGTCTCCCAATAAGGCATGTTATAAGAGTTTTCACCGGTTCAGTTTAGTGGTAATTTTAGTGTAAAAAATTAAATTAAAAAATAAATATAATTTTAATTTATTTATTTTTAATTAAAATTCTAATTTATTTATTTTAATTTATTTTTTAATTTATTTATTTTAAATATAAATTTATATTTTAAATTTTTAATAACATAAAATTTTAATTAATTTAAAATTATAATTATTATTATATTATTTAAAAAATAATTTATATTTAA
>CP135538.1:6341283-6386193 GCA_032402905.1 Khaya senegalensis | reverse complement strand
CCAAATATTTTTTATCTTTGAAATAAAAATTTTTAAATGAAAATTAAAAAACTAACAATACCTTATCAAATTAAATTCTATATATTAATATAATTTTTTTTTTCCCACAAATTAATACTTACAATAACTTGTGATGGATTAGATTGAAGGATTTAGAATTGCACATTGATTATGCTCAACTAAATTAAATTGTCCTTCATAATAAATACTTGAAATTTGGATGTACAAGCCTTCTCCTACCAGCTCAACCTTTTCAAACGCTAACATGAATTTGTTAACTGTATCTGCTGATCTTTCTTCATGTTTCTTTGAGGGAGAAGATAGCGGACATATCAGTTAAAGTTAAGATCTCTTGGTGTTTTCCATTAGAGATCAGGAGAAATAATGCAAAACACCAGTGGAAGTAATATGAAAGAGGGAAACAAAACCTTTGAATCACTACCACATAATGCTTCCCTAGAGTGTCCAAATTTGACTTGAAACAGGGACAAGAGCTAAGAGGAACATGTGATGTGACTATCGAAGAGAACAAAATCATATAGCGCTAACACTACTAGAAATAAACCTTAAGTTTCATAAAGATGCCCGCTATGTTGGATTCATGCACGGTTTACCAACCAATAGTTATCAGATTCATGATTTCTTTTTTTCATCTTTTATTCATTTTCTTGCATTCCTGATATCTTGGTTTTCTCATTCATGAGCAACTATAATATTATTACAAGGAATTTAATCAGTTTATGGAGCCAACCAAACTAGAAAAGCTGTCCTTGTAACCATGAGTTACTTTACTCATCATGACTGAAATTTCGGGAGTAAATAGCAGGGAGATGGAAAGCCAATCATAGTCAGTGATGCAAAACTTGAATACCCAAGGAAATAAAGTTCCAAGGCTACAAATTCCTATCAAAGGATGCCAGGTTCTTATCACCAAAGTGACTCATTTATATTGAAAAAATTCAAGAAACCCCACAAAGGCTGCTAAATTTTGTGTTATCACTTATCAGTGTATGGTAATAAGAAAGAAATAGACAGTTAAATCTAATTCTATCAGCGAATGAGGGAAATTTCAGGCAGTAGCCATGGTACCTTAATCAACTGTATCAGTTGAATTATCGCTAATGTGGCCATTACTGTTGCACTGGTGCCGAGTTAATTGGCGGAGAAGCACCCCAGCAGCGACACTGACATTCAAACTCTCCACAGCCATAAATGACCTGAACCGTTTAGCTGAGGACCCATAATGTACGTCAGAATCCATCTCATCCACTCCAACAGCAGTTACATCAACGGGAATGTTCCCGGGTGTCCTAACCAAATGTGTACATGATCTCTCCACCAAAGGCCTCAATCCAGAGCCCTCACCTGCCAAAACAATAATAGTTGGTGGACCAGGAGGAATCTCATTCAAGGCAACTGCTTTTGAAGAAACTGAAGCTCCAAGAACTCGCCAACCATTTTCAGCTGATGATACCAAGGACTGCATCATATTGTTGCAATACCTCAGTTCCATCCATTCAAGTGACCCTGCACTCCACTTGCTCACAAGACCAATTAATGGGGCTGAATTTTTTGCTCACAAAACCACCCCTGAAGCTCCAAAGAAGCAAGCAGACCTAATGATGTCCCCCAAATTTTGAGGATCCGTGACCTCATCCAGTGCCTACCCAGAGAGAGACTTGATCTTCCTCAGTTGAAATAGGGTCCAATTCTTTTATTTTCACCATTTCTCATGGAGATGCATCAAGAACAAGGCCCTGATGAGGGCGATTATCAACAACCACGTTGAGATCATGTTTTGAGGCTTCCTTTATTCCTATACCAATATTTCAGCCATCTTCAATACTTTCTCAAAACCTTTTTTGTCCTTCCTCTTCCTATTATTACTACTCAAGGGCAATCCTTCCTGAACATAGAGTGCATAAAATTCCCTTCTTTTAGCTGACAAAGCAGCCAAAACAGGCCCTACCCCATATAACCCTCACCAACCATCTTAGGTACTGTCGATATAGTAGCCTCTTTCCATGTCTTTCTACAAAATTTTCCTGCCTAGTCCACCTTCGAAAATCAGGTTCCTCAGACCCCGTCCTTCACATCACGTCTGAATCTGTTGTAAAAAGAACTCCATCTGGAATCACTCACCACCTCCACTTCTTCTCCTCCGCTTTCTTCCCCCACAGTTCCATGGCTTTTAATAAAACCATTTTGATGATTTGTCGACCTATCAACTAACCTTTCTCTACTTTCTTCAGTCCCAGCAAAATTTTCAGCCGATTCCTCCCAGGAAGAATGGCCAATTATTGTAGTTGTCATTTTCTCCAACCTTTTAACCGAATCCTCCCAAGAGTAATGGGTATCATTTATTTTCTCCGATCTTCTGGCTGATGCCTCCCACGATGAACGACTAGTCTTAGTGCTTGATAATCTCTTCAACCCTTCTGCTTCCTTAGCATTGCTTGGTTTTAAAGGAGGAAGCGGTCTTCCAGCCCTTAACACACGTCTTCCTTCACCAACTCTCACTGAACTCAAACTCGAATAACTTTTGTCTCTTATCAGACCAGAACATCGTACAAAACTTTTCTATCTCAACACACTTCATACACTTCTTGGTTTCACTAAACTACCCATTTCCAATGACTTATCCCCAAACCCATTTGAAAAGTTGAAACCTTTACAAGTTCTGTGACCATTCTGGGCAAAGTTGATAACAAAGGGGTTTAACGAAGGTTTGAGAGAAGACCGGTTTGGAAAAGATTGAGACCTGCTGTGAAGATGTTTAAAAAATCTGGTGGGTTGGGAAGAACCTCTAGTTGCCAAGGAGGGTGCTCGGCTACTTGTTAAATTAGAGTACATTGTGCCCAACAGATAAATGGATAAACTTTACTTTATACTTACTATGAATGAATTAACTGGAGGTAGCAGCTGTAGAATAAAAGAATACCTGGACTGTGACCAAAAGCTTTTCGATCAAGAAAGCAACATCAATTGACACACAGACTTCTTTCTCAAGTCTTCAGTGCTTTTCCTGCCAAATCAACTCATCCGAGGCTTTAGGTTTTGGAGGACATGAATCATGAATGTGGACAAGGTATGGAAACAAGTGTATGGGAAGAAAACAATGTCGTTTAATCTTTTTTTAAAATAAAAATCCAATACAATGTATTAAAATGGGCGAGACTCGGTCAAGCTTGAATGGTAGTACTGTGTATGCACGCATATAATATTAACAATTCTAATTAGCATAATTAGAAAAAAAAATTAAAGAAAATTAAAATGGGAATTAAAAATAAAATATCTCACGGCTGTTGTTGGTCCAAGGACTTGTTCGTCAAAGCAACAAAATAGTGGTCCCACCCTTTCTTTCCCAAACGAAACCACAAAACCTAGAAAGAGTCGTAGTAAAACCACTCAAGAATCTCTGACCTTCTAACAAAACATAAACATACCCTACGATGGGAACTCCTGAGACTTCTAGAGAACCGTGCCCGGACCGGATCCTCGATGATATCGGCGGCGCCTTCGGTATGGGAGCTGTGGGCGGCTCCTTTTTCCACTTCCTCAAAGGAATATATAACTCACCGAGCGGTGCGCGGCTAGTCGGCGGTACCCAAGCCGTCCGTATGAACGCGCCGCGTGTCGGTGGAAGTTTCGCTGTCTGGGGCGGTCTGTTCTCGACCTTCGACTGCTCCATGGTCTACCTTCGTCAGAAAGAAGACCCCTGGAATTCCATTTTTGCCGGCGCCGCCACCGGTGGTTTCCTCTCCATGCGTCAGGGACTGGGCTCCTCGGCTCGAGCCGCTGTTTTCGGCGGTGTTCTTTTGGCTTTAATCGAAGGAGCAGGGATCATGCTCAATAAAGTCCTTAGCGTGCCGCAAGATATGCCGATTATGATGGACGATCCGCAGCCGGTCCCTGGTATGGTCGGTGGGCCAGGGATCCCTGCAGGCTTGCCGGGACAGCTCCCACAAGTAGAAGGATCAGGTTCTTCGGATTCTGGTTCAGGTTGGTTTGGAGGTTGGTTTGGTGGAGACAAAAAGAAGGAATCAGCTGCAAGTGGCGGAAGCAAGACGGAGATTTTGGAGAGTTTTGATGCGCCTCCGGTGCCTAATTTTGAGTACAAGTAAAACGCAAGGTCTTTAATTGAAGAGATTAAAATTCCTAATGTTAGCTTTAATATGTTGTTGGAAGGTGTGATCTCGATGATTTACGTTTAATAAATGAATGATTGTGTGCCATAACATGTTTATGTTTTCCGTCTTCTTTTTCCAAATGATTGTTGATACATAGCGGCAACTTTTGTATAATAATTCAGATGGAAAATCTGTAATTTTGAGCTCATTTTTTACCTGAGTTTATGTCTTATTTTGTTAAATATTCCATTTGATTTATATTTTTGGAGCTTCTGGGTTTCATTTGCTGATATTTAACACATATTTGAAACACAATTTCTTAGTTCATATTTTACCTTTTAATTTTCTTTATGAGTTCTTGAATTCTATGCTATGCTTCATTAGCAATTTGAGTCTTTGTAAGTCGAGCAATCATAAATTCTGCTTCGTCAGTGCTTTTGTTTTTCTTTTCTCGGTAACTCTTATACTCCATTGGTTAATTTTATGGTTGCAATGGTGCATGTAAACTGTCAATGAAACAGAATGCATTTGGCTGAAAATGGTAGAAGTGAAGCTGTTGTTGAAATTGAATATTGTGAAGGTGAAGTGCCTGCTTTCAGATATCAGGTTATATGAACATGTTTGTAGATGGCATCCTTTTCGTCCAAAAGGATTTAAGATGCCAATCTTCTGCTTTTCATTTGTTTCATCATCTTAACACGTTTTTTTTTTTGTGGGTATCTTTGGTCTTGGAATAGTTTGGTGTTCTAGTTTTGTTTTGTCTCTGTGCTATTCTGGCATTATCGCCTTCATTATTTTCTTCATTAGCTTCCTGATTTCAGACCCCAATTTTGATGTTGCTGGACATCATGCCTTTTTTATGACTTGATTCATGTTATGTGGTAGATTTAAGCTCAAAGTGGAAATATTTTGTTGATGTTTGTCATATTTTATGTAATTTGATCTTCAATATATGAATAATATTTTGATCTTCAACATTTATGACCTTGGGATCTTGTTTATAGCATTCAATTGAAAATATGTTAGACCTATTATGGCCATTAAAATTACATTTCTAACGAGTGCTTTAATTCTGAACATGCATAACTCATCACTCATCAGCATGTTATAATTTGTTCTTGCTGTCTTTCTAAATTGTATAGTCGGAGGATTCTGGGGATGTGGAGTTGAAAGGATGCGTGCGATGTTGTACCCCATGGATTTGCAATTTCTGGTACACCAGAATAACAGGGTCCCAGCAGTCTGATTAGGGTCCATTAGAATTGGCATCACTGCAAAACAACCTTGATTTCTATATGTTGTTTCGTGGAAGTTATTGAAGGATTGCAGCTGAATGTATACTATCATGGTCATTTCATCAAATCATGCATCATAAATGATTAGTGATTGGGAAACTTAGAAGGAGTTGTCTATATGCACGATCCACTTGACATGGCATTTCCTTGCCTTGTTTCTTGCATACAAATTTTCATTGATTCATGGCTTAACATATTGCATACTTTTCCCCCATTGATAAAGTTCATGACACATAAATTTCCTTGGAAGAAACAAATATCTCCCTTCCCAGAACTATCAATATGCAGCCTACATAAATTTCCTTGGAAGAAATAAATATTTCCCTTCCCAGAACCATCAGTATGCAGCCTGCCTTCCATTGTCTCAGGTAAAACCTGCATCTGGAAATGTTTGAATTGTCATCGAGAGACTCAAATTGGTACTGATTTGATTTAGTTGCATACTATGCAATGAATTATCTTTATGAACTCCGGATTAAAATAAATTATATTTAAATTAAAGAAATAGAAATATAAAAAACTAGTGTAAGTTTTACAGAATTTAATTTAAAAGAAAATTTTTATCTAAAATTAAAATTGTAAATAAAAAAAAAATGGTTTAAAAGAATTTTAGGGGATTGCAGGGGCATCACAAAAATCGTCAAGACAAAAAGGGTTGCGGCCATAAGCCAATAACCAGTATCCAAGTGTGTGGTCCAGTTCCAAAAAGATCTCGAAATTGAATGAAAATTACGATGTTACCCAATCTGGGATAATATGATTTATTGGTCTTTCATTCGACTTGACACTGACCATGCCACTGCCAGTCCTATTGCGCTCCCGCTCCTCTTACTCCTCGTTGTCTACTTCTGTCGTAACCCTTCTCAGCCGCACTATGACCACCGTCACAACCACCGATGTCATCAGCCCCTCCAACACCCGCGTCGGCTGGATTGGCACTGGTGTCATGGGCCGCTCCATGTGCGAACACTTACTCAAAGCCGGCTATACCGTAACCATCTTTAACCGCACGGTCTCCAAGGCCCAACCACTCCTCGAAATGGGGGCTCAGCTTGCTGATTCCCCGCACTCTGTCGCCTCCCAATCCGACGTTGTCTTCTCTATTGTCGGTTATCCATCTGACGTCCGCCACGTTCTTCTTCATCCCACCTCTGGTGTTCTATCAGGCCTTCGTCCTCGAGGAATCATAGTGGACATGACAACGTCTGAACCCTCCCTTGCCTGCGAGATATCCGAAGCCGCCTCCTCTAAACACTGCTCTGCGATCGACGCTCCTGTCTCAGGCGGAGACCGCGGTGCCAAAACTGGAACGCTCGCGATATTCGCCGGAGGGGATGAATCAGTAATTCAAAAATTAAATCCCCTTTTTGCCCTAATGGGGAAAATTAATTACATGGGTAGCAGCGGGAAAGGCCAGTTCGCCAAGCTTGCAAATCAAATTACGATTTCTACCACAATGGTTGGATTAGTGGAGGGGATGGTTTACGCACACAAGGCAGGGCTAAACGTGGAATTATTCTTAAACGCAATATCGACGGGAGCAGCAGGGTCGAAGTCGTTGGACTTGTACGGGAGTAGGATACTAAAGAGAGATTTTGATCCAGGCTTTTATGTGAACCATTTTGTGAAAGATTTAGGAATTTGTTTAAAGGAGTGTCAGAATATGGGGCTTGCTTTGCCTGGGTTGGCTCTGGCTCAGCAGCTTTACCTGTCGCTCAAGGCTCATGGAGAAGGCAATTTGGGTACTCAAGCATTGATTTTGGCTCTTGAGAGGCTTAACAATGTTTCTCTTGAAAATGTAGCCGCATTGGAGTCGTCGGCTTAGATTGGTAAATGATTTATATATATGAGCGAGCACTTGAATTAATGGTATTAATGTTTTATCGGTTGTTGTGAGACCTGCTGTACTGTCCTACTGTTTGTTGTTTTTGTTTGGTATACAATGCTTTTGTAATGTTGGTGGATATGGACATTAGCATGATTTCTCTACCATGGAGCTTTTGAATTATGTTCAGTCAAAGTAGTGTGATGGCAATTTTATCAGTTTTGTATGCCCTTCTGTTTGTGTCTGGATCAATTAACACAAAATTTTGAGGCAATTATGAGGTGAATGATCTCATAAGAATGCCAAGAAATTATTATTGTTTGTCTTGGTAACTCTGGGGCAATTTATCTTGTGCCATTAAATTTGGAAGATGGTGTTGACTGTGAGACTTCAAGATTCTTGTGTATGTTTGATTGTTCATGTATGATTTATTTACTTGACATACCACATAAATGGTCTTTAGGATTGATGATTTTTCTTTTCCTATAAATCTTAGAAACAGAATTGATTGGTGGATGTTTTAGGTTTAAGAATATTTGTGACCATAAGATTAAGTATAGTCACAATATTGTAAGTGTTGGCCTCAGTGCGAGGATCATTGGCTGGTACTTGGTGAAAGAGACGTGATACCATAATCTTTATAAGTGAATATACTGCATGGTGAAAGGTTTGTTGTATCTTTGAAGAACTTTAGTCCAATAATGAAGTCAAGACAAGAAAATTTATTGATCAATCTTTTAGGGACTTAATTTTTTGTGGTAATTCTGCTTCACTGTCAATGATATTTTGTTGGACTTAATTTGAAAATAACCTAATCGGTAGGAATCAATATAATTATTTTTCGGGTACCTTTGGAGTTAAAGTGTTGTGGTTCAATAGTTAAGTTTTATTAAGTTTAAAGAGACTGATTAATTTGTGGTCTCAATAATTTCTTGAAGTAGTCTTAGCACTACCCAAGCCTTTTTTTTTTTTTTTTTTTCTCTCTTTAATCTTTTGTAGCCAAAGTTCAATGGTTTCTGAATCTTCCTTCTAAAGGTTTTACAAAAACTGTAAGTACTTGTAATCTGTCAAATGTGTTGATTAAAATAGTGGAAGAGAACAATAGAGAACTTTTGTAAGCCTTGGAAGTTTTATTTGAGTACGTGATACACTTCTTTCCCATGTGCGATTGCAAGGGAATTCTGTGTGTGCTTGCTTAAGTTTTATTGTTCTAAGTTTCTACTATTTGGCCTATAACTTTAAATTTTAGTCATTCTTCTGAACATAAGATCCCATGTGCGCACACACTAGAGTTTTACATTCTACATCACCCTATAAAAGTTTTGAGTTACCCACTGGCCAGTAGAGCCTGTGCCTCTTGTGTCCATATACTTCTCACTCCAATTCATGGACCAAATCAGGTGCGTACATGCTACTTCATGAATGGCCCTACAGCATAGATATAGCTGTTCTTGGTTATTGATCACTATGTATCAAGATATTTTATCAGTTTCTTCTCACTTTTTACAGTAATATGACTTTCTTAATTTGGGAAAAAAAAAAATAAAATTGGAGTTTTTAAAGAAAAATGTTACTTCATTTTTTGTGGTGCATGTTGGAGAAGAGATTTGTTTGTTGCTTTATATCTACCATCCTTTTTACTAGTATTTTTTCTGTTCTTGTTGCTTCAGAAGTCTATGCTTATTACATAAACCGCAAACTTTGCAGTGACCCTTGCTTCATAACACAGCTTTCTGAGTGCCCTGGTTTATGGTTTTTTGAATTTTCTTTTAAGGAAACTTTGCAGCTCAGTACCGTGCTCATCAGTATTGTTTACACAAGTGTTAGTTTTGTTGGTGAAGTTTCCATTTTCTATCCTGTAGTGCAACTACTTGACTTTATTTAGGTTGCGGAAGGACCAGGAGCCCGGTTAGAAATATCAAACATAAAGTAGAACAAGTGATAGCAAATCACTCAAGTCAACATTCAGTAATTGCAAGGGAGGGAGATTGGAAAACTTAGATTTCGTTTAATATCGAGATGTGATGCCATGGCTTTTGAGTAACATGGCTGCCGTTGAATAGGAATATTAGAAGGCAATACTATTCCACAAATAGTGTCCCACTTTGAGGTGGCAAATGGGCTCTCCGAGCACGAGATTGTATGAATCTAATCCATCACAAGACAATGAGTCCGGATAGGCTTTGGGTGAGAATCACATTCTAGGCACGAAAAGTCAATAGGTCGGCAGCCAAAGTACGAATAATAAATTAAAATATTTAAATAGAATTTAAAAATTATAAAGAATTAACAATGCACGTGGTAATAAAAGAATACAAATCAAATATGGTGATTGTTTGAACATTTTAGTTAATAAATTTTTTTTTTTCTTAACAAAATATTTAAAAATTTAAAAATAAAAAATAAAAATGGATGGAACTTCTAGTACAAAACAACACGAATCAAACGGATTTGTGAATTCGAATCAGCCTTTTCAAAATTAGGTAAAGCACAAAGTAAAATGGTAGACCTTCATACCCTTTATCAACCCATTACCTGTTCCCTCTCATTTTAGATTTTTTTTTAAATTTTTTTTAAAAAAATAATAAAACACTTAATAATTATTTTAATTTAACCCTTATTTGTTAATTCTTCTATCGTTATTTAATATTATCCAACCACTCTTGTCCGAGTGGAGGAACCATTGCTTGTCTTGGAGGTAATGTAATATTTTGTTCAACCTTTTATGCAGTTCATATTAGGAAAAAGAAAATTAAATAATTTTTTTTTCTAAAAAAAAAAAAAAAAGAATTAAACAAATGATGAGGTAGTCCTACTAATGACCATATTTATTTAATTATCAAGAAAATAGAAATAAAAATTAGGGAGTGGAAAGGATGTTATCTTGACTGGTTTTTGATTTGAAAGCACATCTCCTTTTGCTACGAAACTTGTATTGTGTCTGTCTGATTGTGACCTCCTCCTGGAATTATTATATAAAAACATAAAATCACTTCTATAATATTCACTTGCAATTCATAATATTATTATCGAAATTTTATTACATATTTTTTTTTAAATTTATAATAATTTAATATTATTACAAATTTTATAAATATATATATATATATATATTTTCTCTCTTCGAATTTGTTTATTCTTTTTCAATAGAATCTTAATTTATTTATTTTTATTTAATTAAGATTATTTTAATTATTTTAAAAAGTATGCTTAATTGGTTGCTTGACCTGCCAAACAAGTAAATGATAAAGTAGAAATAAACTAAGAGAAGAATTTTCCACCAGGACCAGGCAGGCCAGTGGGCAATTGCATTCCTGAATTCACTGTAATTGTCAAAGTCTGCCATTTTGGCCTTACTGGTTATTCGCTCAACAAAGGCGTCTGTTGCCTGGAAAGTCTCTTTCCTTGAAGCTCCCTCGGCTTCCTTCTTCAAACTCTTTTAGTGGTTACGCCATGTTACACGATTTTTTTTTTCCTTTTTCCTTTGGAATTCAGACAAGAGGACCATGCAAGTTGTTGAAAAGCATATTTTCCTGGTAAAAGGGTTGACCATTCTTTGCTGGAATTGCCAAACTGCTTGTAACAACCCAGGATTATCAAAGTCAAATGTGAACACGCCGTTGGATTCCACGTTTTCATGTAATGCATTACCAATCACACATTGCGTCTTCATTAGCTCAGATTGAAGAACAGAGTTCATGCCATACCAGAGCAACATACTAGCCCTTCCAAAATGTCGAAAACAACCCAAATATGTCTCCGAAATCTGCTGTACACCCTTCTTCTATTCTTCCTCAGCCAAGCAAACTCCCAAATCTATGATCAAGAACATGCTGTCCTTTTGAAACTGTACCAACACTGGCAAAATCCACCACTCATTAGCCATTGGACCACATCAAACTCCTCACACTGCACCTGGCCTGAGATCAACTGTACTGACGATTCTGTCACTGAACTACACCTTAGAAACATGAACATCAATGAAACAATCCCACCCTTTATTTGTGACCTCAAGAATCTCACGGTATTGGACCTTCTGTTAAACTATATTCCAGGTCAATTTCCAAGAGCTCTCTACTACTGTTCTAATCTTCAGTACCTTGACCTCTCTCAAAACTGCTTTGTTGGCTCAATCCCTGATGATATTGATAGATTGTCTCGGCTGCAAGTCCTCTATCTTGGCGCCAATAATTTCTCTGGGGACATTCCTGCCAGTGTCGGGCGATTAACGGAGCTTAGAGAACTTGGACTTTTTCAGAGTCAGTTTAACGGTACTTACCCATCAGAAATTGGCAATCTGCAGAATCTTGAATTTTTGGGATTGGCATACAACAGAAAATTTGTGCCATCAAGGTTGCCTTCAAATTTCACACAATTGAAAAAGCTCAAGACTTTGTGGATGACTGAAGCAAATTTGATTGGTGAAATCCCTGAAACTATTGGTAATATGGCAGGGCTAGAGATTTTGGATTTATCGGGAAATAATTTGACTGGGAAAATCCCCAGCGGTGTATTCATGTTAAAGAATTTGAGTCGACTGTTTCTTTACAAAAACAGGTTATCTGGGGACATTCCTCAGATTATTGAATCTTTGAACTTGACTTGGATCGATCTATCGCAGAACAATTTGACGGGGACAATACCAAATGATTTTGGTAAGTTGGAAAAATTGTCTAACTTGACTTTGATTTTCAATCAATTATCGGGTGGAATCCCAGAAGGCATAGGGCGTATCCCAGCACTGAAAGATCTCAGGTTGTTCAGCAACAATTTATCAGGTGCTCTGCCTCCAGACTTTGGTCGATATTCCGCGCTTGAAGGTTTCGAGGTTTCATCCAATAAACTTACGGGTAAGCTGCCTGAACACTTATGTGCTAGTGGTAAGTTGGTAGGAGTAATAGCTTTTGACAATCATCTCAGTGGAGAATTGCCGGAATCACTCGGGAACTGTAGCAGTTTAAAAATTATTAACATTTACAACAATGGTTTTTCTGGTAAGATTCCCGAGGGACTATGGACGGCATTCAATTTGTCATATTTACTAATAAGTAGCAATAAGTTTACAGGTGAGCTTCCTGATAAATTGGGTTGGAATCTTTCACGACTCGAGATTAGCAATAATAGGTTTTCCGGCGAAATTCCTACAGGAGTGAGTTCTTGGAGGGAGCTGGTTGTGTTTCAGGCCAGTAATAACCTCTTTACTGGTACAATTCCAAGAGAATTAACAGCTCTTCCTTCTCTAAATACTCTTTTGCTTGATCAGAACCAACTCTCTGGCACTCTTCCAGCAGATATAATCTCATGGAAGTCACTAATTACCCTGAATCTCAGTCGAAATCGGCTCTCGGGAGAAATTCCAGCGGAAATTGGCTCTCTACCTGGCCTTATCAATCTGGACTTGTCAGAAAACCTATTTTCTGGACAAATTCCAAGTCAAATTGGCCACTTGATGCTCACCTCCCTAAACCTCTCTTCCAATCATCTCACAGGGGAAATCCCTAGTGTGTTTGAAAATGGTGCATACGCTAGTAGTTTCTTGAACAATCCCGGTCTCTGTGCAAGAAGCTCATACGTAAACCTCAAAGTCTGCAGTTTTATGCCGCGGAAATCAAGCAAGGTTTCATCCCAAAATCTTGCTTTGATATTAAGTGTTGTGAGTGCAGTCTTTTTGATGGCTCTGTTATCTACGTATTTCATGATTAGAGTTTACTGCAAGAGAAAACATGTATTGTCTTCAACGGAGATCACCTCGTTCCAGAGGTTGAATTTTACAGAATCAGACATTCTGTCAAAATTGACAGAAAGTAATGTGATTGGAAGTGGTGGGTCAGGCAAGGTGTACCTCGTTCCTGTCAATCGCTCTGGTGATGTTGTTGCGGTCAAAAAGATTTGGAATAACAGAAAGGTAGACCAAAAACACGAGAAAGAGTTTGTGGCTGAAGTTCAGATACTAAGCACAATTAGGCATTTGAACATAGTAAAACTGCTGTGTTGTATTTCCAATGAGAACTTGAAACTTCTTGTCTATGAATATCTGGAAAATCGTAGCCTGGATCGATGGCTGCATAAGAAAAATCAACCATCAACTCTCTCCGGATCAGTCCATCGTGTTCTCCTGGACTGGCCCAAAAGGATGAAGATTGCAGTGGGGGCTGCACAGGGACTATGCTACATGCACCATGACTGCTCACCACCCATTCTCCATCGAGACATGAAATCAAGCAACATCCTGTTAGATTCCGATTTCAATGCCAAAATTGCTGATTTTGGTCTGGCTAGGATCTTGGTCAAGCATGGAGAACTTGCAACGGTGTCATCTGTGGTCGGTTCGTTTGGGTACATTGCTCCAGGTGATAAATCTTACAAATATTACGTTTGCTTCTTCATGAACTTGAAATTCAGTTGATTAATTCTTTTGCTATTTTTTTAATCCATGTTGGTGGAAGAGCTTTTTCTGAACCTTTGTGCTTCTAACCTGAAATACAGAGTATGCACAAACAACAAAAGTGAACGAGAAGACCGACATTTATAGCTTTGGGGTCATCCTTCTAGAGCTAACAACAGGAAGAGAAGCTAATTATGGCGATGAGCACACATGCCTAGCCAAATGGGCATGGCGTCACTTCCTAGAAGGCAATCCTATAGTCGATGCTTTGGATGAGGAAATCAAGGAGCCTAGCTATCTGGAAGAAATGAGCCGAGTATTCAAACTCGGGATCATTTGCACCAGAACAACAGCTTCTACTAGGCCAAGCATGAAGACGGTTTTGCAAATCTTAACAAACCCTCCACTTTTTTTCAGAGAAAAGAATGATGGAAGCGGCAAGTATGATGTGATTCCACTTCTCAAGAATTCAAAGCGTGAGAGAATGTCTGAAAGAGATGAGGCTAGTTTGGCATCTTTAGTGTAATTTTACTTTACACGGTCGATGAATATCAGGATGCTTAGTGACCATACAGAATGCTCTGAAGATAAATAAATAAATTGTAGGGCAATTAGCATTATAATTAATCCATTTAACTTAGGTGCAGCATCCACCTGAATAACAAGTTATACAACTTGCACCATTATGTAACTGGAGATCATTTGTAAAAGATGTGAGGGTACATAAACCCTAGCAGTGAAGCATTTCCATTGCAAAATTTTCTCTGTTGTGTGCTGGAATTTTGTAAGACTGACACTGATGTCCCACTAATAAGTCGACTATCATTAGGCTCCCATCAATTGAATCCCGCTTTATTGAAGAGTGGATAATCCGTTCTGTAACAACTCAAAGAAGAGTTGGCATCCCCCATATTGTTATTAACAGTTGGAAAAGTTGTCTTTTACATTTTGTGCCTGTTGAAAAATATACATGATCATGGATAACACATCAAAGTTTATCAGAGTGATTTGGCAATGCAGGTGTAAGTTGGGGTTGTGTCAGGTTGGCATGGGCCTAATATTTTTGGCCCAACCTTACTTTTGTGCTTTTGTGTCGAGTATGCCCAAACAGGCATACTAATTTTGGTGTGTCATGTTGGCCCAAAACAAAATGACAAGCCCAACACTGGATGCTGAGTCCAAGTTAGATAGTTCGTGCCTTGTTGTATATGTGTTTTGAGACCATTGAATATGGACGCAAAATATTAAAAATATTCTTCTAAATAAAAACTAAATATAAAAGCACATTATTTTCTTTATTTTAAATTTATAATAATGATTATATTATGTTGTTATTTATAGATGAAACCAAAAAGATTAAATTATAATAAAATTTTAAAAATATTTAATTTTAAATTAACTAATTTTTAAATTAACAAACTAAAAATTGACAAACAATTTAAAACTAATCCAAGAATATATGAGTTAATAAAAAAAACTAACATAGAGTTTTCTTTCAAAAATAAAATTTAAGTACAAACTTCTTTGTCGATAAAGTAAAATAGAAATACATGCATAATTTGTAATTTTATAATATAATAATTAAACTATTAATTAACCCGTAATTAAATTTACGAGAAAAATATAATGAAACGTGATTGTTAATACTTAATAAATAAATTAATAAAATAAATAATAAAAAAAATCTATAGATGTAGAGAAAAATTTATACGTAAAGCAAGTTATAAAAAAAATAGTCAAAAGGAGAAAACAAAGATTTAATAAAAATTCTTTTATGAAAAAGGTATTATATGATATTCATTCTTTTTTAAAAAAAAATTGGGTTATGTCATTTATTTTTTAAAAAAAATTTTTAAATCGTGCCGGGCACGTGTCCATTTGTACTTGTACTAGTCTCGGCCCAACGTGCTATTTAAAGATCCATGGATGGGCCTCATATCGAGCTGCTACACAGATCACACCATGGGGTGCTTGAAATGTACCAAAAATAGGTTGGCCCTTGTTAGGTTGGGTCAGGACAGCCCAATTTATACCTTGTTTGTGGTAATTTCTAAAAGTGTTTTATCATATACCGCCCCTAATATTTATAGTAATTTTAGTTTATGATAAATTTTGTATAAAAATATATTTATTTTCCTTTGATCACAAGTTGACTAACTAAATGATAAATATATTTTTAATTTATTTATTTTTTATAAATAAATCCTAAATTTACTTATTTCTATTTAATTTTTAAAACTTGTTAAATATACTTGTATTTTCTAAAACAAACAAAATAATATTTGTTTAAATAATCTTAATCACACACACACACACAAAATACACACACATACATATTTGTTCTCTTAGAAGTTAATTTAGAATTACTTCTTCTTCCATATAGAATTTGTAATCAATAGTAAAAAAAAAATAACTTTATTATATTAATATCAAAAGGTGTTAATTAATAATAGTATTAGATTATTCTAATTTTTATTATTTAGAATATTTTTATACCACAATATTTGTATTATAAAATTTTTTAAAATAATTAAATTATTTTTTAAACAATATGATAATAGTTTAATAGTATATATTTCAAATTAATTAAAATTTTATATTATTAAAAATTTAGAATATTAATTAGTATTTAACATAAATAAATTAAAAAATAAAAAACTAAATAAAGATGAGTTAATTAGAGTTTAACTTGCAAAGAATAAATAAATTATGAGTATATTTATATTTTAATTAGTCAACTTATAATTAGAAAGAAAGTATGTGTGTTTTTTCATAAAATTTATTATAAAATAAAATTACAGCAAATATTAAAAAAAATATATGATAAATTCTAATTTATAAATATAAAAACACATCAAGCTTAATCACAATGAAATATAATCATTCAATGAGTAAAGTAAATATAATAACAATTGTTCTATATTTTACAGCAAAATTAGTTTTCAAAAAGCTATGATATAAAATATGATTATGATTTGATACCAACAAATTTATAAAATGTTTATTTAAGGATCCTAATTGAATAATATAAAGCATATTTATATGAGTTGCAACTATTTATTGAAAATTATTTTTGATATGTTTTAAAAATTTTAATTTATTTATATAGAGATATCTCAAAAATGATTAATAGAAAAACTATACACATATACATGAATGTATTGAATCCAATGCTTGGTTTACAACTGTATTGAAAATGGCATTTGCCAACTTGAACGAAATATGTTCAATAATTAAAATTACTTTCTAAATTAATAAATGTACGTATATATTTGGACTACAAATAAAAATTACTTTTAATATTTTTAAATATATTAAATAAAGTTTTCTAACGAATCATAATATTCGTGTATATATATATGTGTGTGTGATTAAATTATGAATTGAAAACTATTCTTTAGTATATTTTTATGTACATAAAATAAATTTTTTTTAAAATAATCACAATAAATATAGTAAGTATATGTTTAGACTATGTATTAAACATTATTTTTAATATAAATTTTAAAGAATTATAATAAATACATATATATGTATGAATTGAATGTTGAAAACAATTTTTTGATTATGTTTAATTATGAAGATTTATGATACATAAATGGATATATGTGTTGTTGTGATATGTTATAAGTGTGATTTAGTATTGAATGTTTACGTGCATCTTTTTTTTTTTTTAAAAAAAAAAAAGAAAGTAATTCTTATGTAATAATTTTGCTACAAAAATAATTTTACATTTTTTTTGTCAATATTTGCAACTTGTTTAGTTGGTAACAGCGTGTAAACATGTTTAGCATTTTCTTAAGGTTAGTCTATGTGATATATAGCATTTCTATCTATTTGGAGAGATTTTTAAATATTTTTATGACTTTTGAATTTTTACGTTGAAGCATTGACATATTTGTGCATATGGAATGACTCGTCAATAATCAAGCAATTTGGGTTTGACTCTTGCCTTTATTTATAAATATTAATGCGTATGGATTTATCAACCGGACTCACATGCTATCAACATGCAACTTTTCTAATAAGTGTGGCCTTTTATTTTTAGATTGGTACATGCGATTTGTTAAGTCCAACTAAATGACAATTAAATGAAGGTATTACAAGTATAAATATTTTCAAAGAAATTTTAAATGTCAAAACAAAATATTTTGATAAACAGTTAAATGTTTGTGTATTTTAAAAATTATTATTTTATTTTTAAAAACTAAGAACATGTTACAATGTTTTCACACACACACACACACACACACACATATATATATATATATATTATATCGATAACCATTGGTATTAAAAATAGAGTACATGAATATGCACTTCCATCTACCTAAAAAAATGTTATTATAAAGTTGTTTGTCTATAATTAAAAAAAAAATTATTGGTCAAATTTTATAATTTTGAATTGAACTTAACAAGATATTTAGAGATAAAAAAAATTATGAAAAACTTGATCAAATGATTAAAAAATAAAATAAAATTATTTTTTAAGTTCACTTATAAATAACTTATAACCTAACCATGTTAGTGTATTTACATTCTAACATCGAAAAGAATGAAAAAAAATATAAAAATCATTGTCGAGACAAGATATCGAGAGATAGAAAATGATCAAATTATAAGTGAAAAATTCCTCGAATGCAAAAGAATTGGAGTAGAGAGTTTTTCAAGATTCATACATTGATTTCAAAATCACATTTATCATAATATGCTCTGTGATTATATTTGGTTTATTAGGATTTATTATCATGACTTAATATTTTGATTCTTTTAATTTAGACAAACTTATTTTATTTTATTTTTTAAATATTGATCTCAAAAAGTTTGATAAATTAAATCATTGAGCACACATAATTTTTAAAAATAAATTATTTTTTTATCTATTATTTTTAATAAAATAAAGATAATAATGGTATAAGTATGGGTCAATTAGCATTTGTCTTATTCGAAAGGATAAAAATTACCTACTAATCAACGTAAAAGTTTCTCTGCCTTTAAAACTACAATATTTTTTTTTTGCTTATTTAAATCTTCAAAATCTCTTGTAACTACATTCTTGTTTGAATTATTGAGCTTCACTTGCATCACACGTAGAGTTATCTCTTTCTTTCCGCTTGCTAATACTAGGGAACCTTTGATGAGCTTCCATTCGCTTCACCAAAGTGATTGTTAGAACCATCATCATCAAGATTGCTAAAAAGATCAAATTGACGTGAATATATGGAATATATTTGACATCTTTTAGCAACAATTTATAACCAACATTACTCATCCACTAGTGTAGGATGTGAAGAAATTTTTATTAGAAGTAATATATACAAATAAACACTCGAATAATCGATCAATTACTGGTATGACAATAGAATTCTCATCATAGACAATAACTATATTGCATTCAGTTATAATTGTGTTACTCTCATTCCTTTGCGAGTAACCTCTTTTCTTTATTCTCTTTTTCAAATTCTACACTATCTTCTCCTATGTCATGCTTTGTTGCTGTAAAAGCACTTGATGCCTATTCTTCGAGACTATAATCTTCCTTTATAAGTACTGTTCTTGCTGTAAAAATTTCTGCTTTGGCTTCTCCACCACCTTTCCCTACTTCTCCTTAACAATTGTGTGTGTTTGAAAGGAACTTATGATTATATCTCCCATATGGCTTCTTCATTATGTAGTCAATCGTAAACTATATTCAAGATTAGCTTAATATGGGCATTGACTTATTCACTAACATTACAAATGTCTCTCAACTGTCTAGCATCGAATTAAACAATAATAATACTTATAAATTATCGTCTGGAGTAATCTTTATAGTTGTTAACTGTAGGAATCTATGGCCTAATCATGCAACAAAATTGTAAATTTCCAAGCATTTTTCATGTTAACATATATTGAAATATATGTTAAATACTAGCTAGGATTTAGGTTCATACCATTCTTAGCTTAGTAATTTAATGAAGATTGGCTTCAAAAATATGAAACCCAAACAATTTACACCGTCCAATGCTTAAGACCCCTTCGCCAAGTTCTTCAAGAGAGAGAGATGAGTTTTTTTTTTTTTTTTTTATCTTATACAAAAATGAAAAAACGCATACCTATTTATATTTTCTTTTGATTTTTGATTTAAAAAATTATGATACTTATTCAATAAATATCATTTATTTATTTAATAAACCTTATATTTATTTAAAATTATATACTTAACCATTAAGTAAACTAATGGATAAATATCTTTTAAGGACTAAATGATAATTATCTCATAAATATCATTTATTTGATTTGAATTTTAAAATCTTAATTTTAAGTCCTTTTGATAATCTCTATTATTAATATGTCATGTAATTTATATTAAATTATATGAAAATATAAATATGTAAATTTTTTAACACTTAAAAGAATTATAAATATATATAGCACATATATTTTATTTGACCATTATATTATTTCAGAAGAAGTTAGCTCTCTATAAATAATATTTTTTTTCTCCCAAATAATTTTTAATTCATTAGATTTTTAGTGTGATTATATAAGTTCACTGTGGATTAGCTATGAACTTGTTCCAAACTCTTTGGATCTAAACTTTTCGAAAGTTTATCAACTATAATTAACATCTAATAATATATCAAAGTCCATAAATCACAATAAAAAATACTTTATTGAACCCGTTCTAAATTATACATATCATGTATATAATATCCTTTTTATTATCCAATCATAATCAAGTAAGGGTTCATAAAATGTCAAATTCTAAACTTGATATAATTATGAACTATCACTCAATATATTTTAAACTTGTCATCATGAGCTTTTAATATGATTTTTAATTTATTTTAATTAGAGATTTATATTTCAGACATTTATTAATGTTCATTTAAGAATTTGAATTTTAATGGAGTTAGCAAATACTCTAATTTTATATATCGAGCCAACGGATCCCATCTTGACCATTATTTGTCTTTATATGTAAGTAGCACATGATCAAATCGATTTTAACATACAAAATATTATTAGTCTTGTATTTATATATCATATAAATTATATGCATTCATATTAAATTTGACCGTAATGTCTCAGATCAAAAGATTATATTGCATAATCACACAATAAATCTTGACTGCATGCATTATTATACAATTTATTTTCATTTGATTATATTCATAAAATAGTTCTTTAACTATTAATCTATACTAATGTCCTAATAAAGTGACTTTCATTGTTATATGCACTAATATTATTTTATAATATTTATTGGAGACTTAAATATATCTACTATGTAATATTATTATCCATTTAATAATACTTCCGTAGAAAATATCTTTAATAATATCATTTAACAGTTAAATAAATTAAATAGATAATTCACATACACACTTTATTTAAATGCATGATAAAATAAAGGAAAAACATATGTATGTAAATAAAAAAATACTTTTTAATAAATAATAAAAATATATACAAAACAAAATATCCCTAAAATCGACAATACGAATAGGTTTTAAGGCATATTCTAATCCTAACTTAATGTATATGCCTTCAAATTCACTTGTGTGCTCAATTATACTACGCCATTAAATTTGCATGCCTTATATCAAGTTGGTTTTGTTTTGCACAATTGGCTATATGCCTTCAAATTCACTTGTGTGCTCAACTATACTACGTCATTAAGTTTGCACGCCTTATATCAAGTTGGTTTTGTTTTGCACAATTGGTTACTCGTAAATTGACAAGACTCACCCTGACCTTTGTTGGAATTAATGGCGAATCCTGTTAAATACTGTAATTTTCTATTTTCATATACTCTTTTAATAATTCCGATGTAATACAATTTTATGAATATATAACATAAATGGCTTCAGGCCTCTGTCATTAGTATACATTAGAGCTTCATGCTCATGACAATATATTTACATTATTTTACACACACACACACACACACACACACCTATATATCTATTTCATATATACGTATAAACATGATATGCTCATAAGATGATTCATGCTGTATACATTTAGTGATCCCAACATCAATTGTTAATTGTATACTACACGAATTTTGTGTGACCTGGGAAAAAATAAAAAAAATATTAATTTTACGGTATAGTGAGTGAATTTAGTTCATAAAAAAATACTTTTTCATAAATAATTATGCAATTAGTTGAATTTATGCATGAATTATGAAATCAATCACATGGTAAAAATTTTTCACAATATAATTAATAAATTCACATTAAATAAATTCCTATAAGAATATACATGTTTGTCGAAAAATCTTTGCATAATTGTAAAAATTAAAAAACATACCCAACAGATTCATATCCTCTATTAAAAATATACTTGATGACTTTGTATCCTCATTTAGACAATCATAATAATATATTGCGGTCTCGTATTCTAGTCAGAATTTATAATTATATTATAGACATATCTAACAGTATCATATTTTAGTTTAAACAATCATAATTATATTTTACGACCTTGTATTCTCGTCAAGGTTCATAATTATATCATGAACCTATTTAACGACCTTTTATCCTTATTTGAACAATCATGATTATATTTTGCGGTATTGTAGTCTCACTAAGATCTCATACTTATACTCATATTATTTTATAATAATTTATACATCAAGCATATGACATGAATTTCAAATTATCGCTTCCTATTAAATTTATTGTATATGTAAACAATTATAATCACATAAATTTCAATACAATGCGATTATTATACTAAAATATATATTATTTTAGAAGAATATTCATTTATAGATTGATAATCACTTCCTAAGTAATTTTAAGAACTTATGAATTTCTTATTATTGCACTCTCTCTTTTAAAATATATAAAATTTAAAAATTAATTATCAAAATTATTTTAAAATATAATAATATTATAAATATAAATATTTTTATTTCATAATTATACCGCTCGATTTCTAATGGATACACTTGCCACCACTTGGCCCAATTGATTAATATATGTATTACACTGCTTGATCGACTCAAAATGCAAAACACGCACCTACCTCCTTCATCTTTTCTTTTAATTATGAGAAGCCATGTGTTACATAAATTCCCTCCAATTTCTTTCATAAAGCATCTCTCTCTCTCTCTCTCTCTCTCTCTCTCTCTCTCTCTCTCTCTCTCTCTCCTTTCTTTTTTTTTTTAATAACAATAAAAAAAAATGCATGGCGGTAGACACTCTAGTAAATTCATTGCCTAATAATAGTAACGATTTTTTTTTTTTTTATGCAGCTAGCTCAATTGTATATCATTTAATTCGGCGGGGTTTTACTTTTATCACCTTAGATGGGTTCGTGCAAGCTTTTGCTGTAAAGTAAATCCTATCTTCTAGACTTCCAAATTAAATAATTTGACAATTTCAATTGAACAATATAAGTCTAGTCTCTTCCCTCTTAATTCACACAAGAAATAAACTTCAAGGTAACCAAAGACTTTGATACCATTTATTGGAAAGAAACCATTAAAAATAAATTTTTAGAATAATTTTTTTCTCTCTTTTATGTTATTAAAATAGATTGTATGGCACGATAATCAATACAAAACTAAAATACTATAAAATCAAACAATCACAAAAAAACACTAATATTTACGTGAAAAAATTATAATAAAAAAAAATCATGAAATCATAGCCAATATGAACTTTTACTATATCTAATAAAGGATTAGAATCAAATATTTTTTTTAATACAATACTAGATACTTACAATGTCAATATATATATATATATTCTTATCTCTTCATAAAAAAATTAAAAGAAAATATTAAAATTAATGAATAAAAAAAGAATGATAAAAGAGAGAATAATATTTACTTATTGTTTTTATAATTTTTTTTTCTCTCTAACTTTTTTTTTTCTTTCACACGAATTTTGTAATAATTTTTTTAAAATTTAAAAATTAAAGTAACTCATTTTTTATATAATTTTTTTATTTTTTTAGTTTTAAATGAATAAATTATTTTTCAAATATAGGATGAAATTTTTCAACAAGTACTCTTATCAACAAAGTGATGAGTCGACAAAGTCTACACTATAGAATAATTTAGATAATGCAAAGTCAAATCGGGGGAAAAAAAAAAAAAAAACTATGTCCGTTTGTCGTCATGGTTGATTAGTTAATTTAATGTAAATAAAGCCAAATCTGTTGAAAGAAAACCCTACACTGTGCCCCTAAACCAACGGAAAAGTTAATAAAAGGTTTTGGCATTGGACTATGATTAATTGTGAAACCATTTTTTAATTTGTTTATGAAAACGACATCCATTTGGAAGTAAAACAATTAAAGTTACTTGGGTTGACGGTAACCACAATATCCTGGAAAATCACACTACTGCACGTCCATTTTCTTGTGATTTTTGCTTTTCTTGTCATGTCTTGTCTTGTCTTTCACAAAATACACGGGTCAATTCTTTTTTTTTTTGCTATTCTGCTTTATTTTAAAGTCAAATATTTTCCATCACCATTCAGATTTTTTGTTGACATTAATGAGACTTATAGAAGCTAAATTATGCAAAATTATTTTTTTAACTCACCTTTTTTGATAAAAAGTTTGGTAAAAATATATTATTTTTTTTGATCAAATTTATTAAATATAGATTAAATTTTATTTAAATTAAATGATTAATCAAAAAATTATCAAAATAATAATTTTTTTTTAAATTTTAAATAATATGTATATTTAGTAAAAAATAATATTAAAAATAAAAATAAAAAAAATATAATATTTAATAAATGAATATGATATAAAATGGTGTAGTTAATAATTTTAAATTATTATTTACTTAATTAATATACATAACATGCTATTATTTATAGTAAAAATTTAAAACAAAATTTGAGAACATTTTGTATTATTCTAAATGATACATCACTAAATAAGATAAAAGGGATATTTTTTTAAAAAAAAATACATAATTTCAATAAAAATTAACATTTATTAAATACTTTTTTTATTAAAATTTTAAATTACATTAAAATTACAATAATTTTAAGGAAAGCTTTAACTTAATTCTGAAATATATTCAAAAAAAGGGTCTCTGAAAACCATTGAATGGATTTCCTAATTTTCAACAAGAGAGAGCATCAAGTTTAAAAGTCTTTGTATCTGTTCGTTGTAAGACACAAGATGACATTCAAATTCAGAGAAAAAATGCAATGTATGAATCCAATAATCCAAATGAAGGAGAAAGACAGAACACATGTTTTGCTACAGATTTCTAAAATCAGAGTTGGCTAGTTGTTGTTGGTCCAAGTAGCCACGATGCTTTGTTTGTGGGTGGTGGAGTGGACTAAATCAAATAACGCAAGCTTTGTCCTGATTTTTCAACACAAATAGACATTCAACTAACAGTATTTAATACTATTTTCGGTTAAAGAAAACAGAGTAAACTGTCAGACACTTCAAGAGCAAAGAATTGGCCATGGCCCTGAGACAAAAATCTGTTGAATTTGTGAAAGAAAGACTGCTTTGGATAATCCATTTCTACAAACAGATGGCGGGCAAGCAATAAGCATACGCAACTCTTAATGCGACGCGGCCTGTCGGTAGAGTGGCGGGGATTTATATGTTCACATACATCCAACACGTATATACACTTGCATAATACAAAGTATAAATCATAAATTGCGACGTACTGCTGCATCGATAGCCCTCTTTCGTCTCAGTTATTTCGTCATTTCTCCCACCATTATCTAATATTTACGCTTTTATTGGACTCCATATGTGTTAATAAGACGTTATAAACAGGAAACAAAAGTACAAATAATTGCATTGAGTAGAGAAGGGTTGGGCCAATTTACCAATAAAAAAAGCAGCGGCTGCACTGTGATATCTAACAATTGCGTTCAAAATCTAGAGCTGTCCCGACCACCCGCCGAGGCTAAGATAACTTATTGGTATGGCTATTGGACCTACATTATTTATTTCGTTGATAAATGCATACTCAACTGCACTAGATTATATTGTTAGTAGTAATTCGTCTAGATCAATTGTCTGTCATCATACCATATGTCTGTCGCGGTCAAGACTTTCAACATTAGCTAGACGTAGGATGGTCCTTCATCATGGGCAACAAGCGGTTGAAAACCCGAGTATACAACATTATCAAAATAGGGACCGTAGGATGGTCTTTCAGGAGACTTTTTTTGATGGTTCATGATGTTGCGTGTTGGAAGGGTAAAATAAGTTGTTCTTATCAACTACGGATGCTGACAAAGTCTTTCTTCGTCAGAGATTTATTATTATTATTATTATCATTGTTATTACGACAACCACCATTACCATTCCCATCTCTGCATAGTTGAAGCAGATTTTCTGGAGCATCATTCATATTCATACGAGTAATATTATGATATCGCAGAAAGAAAGAGGAGATGGCAATTAATTGAAACTTATACATTGCATTAGTAGGAAACAAGGTACACAAGTCCATAGACGGATGGATACCTTAAAACATTTACATAAGGGCATTCTTCAGCAAGTTGATAGACAAATAACACATAAAATTCCAAATTGGAAAGGGAATAATCCACCATGTCTGCTGCTATCTATACATTTTTTTACCAAATTTGTCTTCTGATTCTCAACTTCGTCGAAAATTCCCCCAAAAACAGAGATTCTTGTCTCCACCCATTACTTGATAATAATAATAATTTCTTAATTAATCTTAATTAATATATACAAAATCTTCAATTTGTTGCTTCCAAAATAATAATACTCCGTCGTTTCATTCTTCTCTTTCTTCTTCTTCGTCTTCTTCAGATACTATTCACAATGAGAGAAGAACCAACCAAAAAAAGGCCACCAAAATAAACCCAACAACCTTGACTCAACATTATCAAATCTGACGTACTAACAACTTCACTTTGGCTCACTTGGCTTCATTAACTAGCTCCGAGACCCACTCAACATCTGGAGCTCCATTACTAGGATTCGGATCGACTCGATCCAAAGAATTCTCTTTGCACAATTTCTCGAACATCTTTGCCCGCAAGTCCCTCCCTGACTCTACCCTCTCCATCACAGGTTCTTCCTCGCAGCAGGCGTCAAAGATATCCAGGTAGCCAATACCGGGTCGGGCAGGAGTACGGGTAGGAGTCGAAGGCAAACTACAGAAAGCGGGTCGGAGCATCGAACCTCTTGGAGATCCGTATCCGGACGGACTGCCCATTTGCACATGCCAAGAAGATGGCAAAGACTTGACCTTTCCAAGCTGCAGATTCCTCAAAGAAGCCACCATTTCATTGATCGAACTCGAACCAAGTGAACGATTCAGGGAATGACTCACCGGCGACTCCGTCCGCGGACTCATAGGAGGGGAAATCGACTCCGGAGATGACAAAAATGGCAGCGTTTTAGAACCAGGAGGAGAATCAGCACTTCTAGGACTCTGCTGAGGCAAGATTCTTAGTTGCTCCGGCGTGTGAGCAAAGAAACAGACCCTTCTCGTACAACTAGGCCCGTCTTTGCAAGGCTGCGTACGGTATCGAGACGGATGAAGCCAGCACTCAAACACGCCGTGAGCGAACTCACACGCGTCACCTTTCTTGCAACTTCCCTTTCTAAAATCAGGGCAGGCCGTACCCGAATAATGATACTTACGCGGGTCGCGCCTCCGAGCTTTTTCTCCAGGGTGAGCGTACGGACACTCGGTCCAGTCATGGGACCTGCCACGCGCGCACTTCCTAACCTTGAACTCGTACATGCGAAAATGATCGCACGAGTAAGCGTCCACAGGAGAATCCGGATCCGCACAAGAGATATCGCCGTCGGATTCCAAATCCAGGTCGTTTGACGGTAAGCAACGGTGTAGTGCCGCGAAGGCTTCTTGAAGATGGTAAAGTTTGTTATAATCAGGGCTTCCGCTTGCATTGCCGTTAAAGGAGCAAGGAGAGAAAATACCATCGGCCGTCGGATCATCCTGGAATTGAGGCCACGGAGGAACGTGGACCGTTGGATTCGTACGGTGGTGTTCTCCGAGCATCATTTTCAGTTTGTGTTTTGGTGTAGTGGCTGCTGTTGTTTTGGGGAACAATTGCCCTGCTTTGGTTGTGTTTATAAACTGCCGAAGAATCGGTTTTAACCGTGGTTAGGTTAATGTTACCGCTGTTAGGTGAAAAATCCTTGGGCTGGCTAGCTCGTGCGCTGCGGTTGAAGTAAAGAAGGGTGGGCGTTCGAATTACGTTATGGGGTACGTGGAACGTGGCATATTATTATTGGAAGGTAAGAAGCTATGTGACGGGTGCTGTCATTTGTTTCCATTGGCTTGGAGTATTTATTCGAGCTGCGCTCGCGCCCCTAGCGTTTGTGAGTCGGTGGCCCTGGCACATAAGATGCGGAGGATAAGGATGAAAACAAACAGTGGATAATGGTAATAATAAATTTTGGTAATAAATTTACCATCCCATTTCATTTGATTGCATATTAATTACTCATAAAATATATAAATAAAAAATTCAAATTCAAATGTATTGAATATTCAAACAAATAATGTTTAAGTTTAGAATTTTCAGTGATAATTAAGAAGAAAAAGTAAAAATTGGAGGATTGCTTGGCTTAAAAATAGGTCGTGCCATTTTAAATATAGGATTAGATTTATTTAATTTTGTAAAATTAAATTTAGAATAATATTTTTTTTAATTTAAAAAAGAAATCGGATTAAATTTCTTACAACACAGCAAGAAGAAGTGTACGGACGGAATCCCCTTGCAAATTTACAGGAGAAACAACTGTTTGTCATTTGGTGTGCATTTCGAGAGAATTTTAAATTTAATAAGTAAGCACAATCATCTTAATTGAAATGCAAAAGGTCGTGTCTATTTATTTACAGCTTTACCCTCGCATGAAAACTGTAATGCCCGTTTTGCCCTGCGCTTTTTCAAAAGAGGTGAAAGCATCCATGCTCGATAACTCTAGAAGATTCTTTCTTTTATAATTCATTTCTATGGCAAGAATTCCCCCCATTATAGCTTGCCAAAAGAAAAATTTTAGTTAATATTTTCAATTTTAATATTGTTTAAGTTGTATTTTTGGACGACTTTATATAACAATAAAACAAAATACAAAAACGAAAAGAGAGTAATACAGGAAACTGGTCAAACAAACAATATATAAAGAAATCTTCTTGTATTACATCTTTACTTAATTTGTTAGTAGTCTCTCGATGGTCAACATTACTTCAACAATAAATATTGAACCATATATATGATTAAATGGCATCAACCGTCAGAGTCGTAAATGTACAATCACGTGATCAAGATGGGGCCCAACTAAATTGATAGATGACCCACTTAAGTTAGCAAGCATAAATACATTTGCTAATTTTAAAATTTCTTCTTTCCAGATTCATTTCCAAAGTTTTATTTATTTATTTACTTATTTATTATTATATTTAATATCATGGGTCTATTTAGACTGTCCGTGATTAAAAATCTTAATTAAATATTATTATTATTATGATGTTTGATAATTTTAAAAAAAAAATTGGAAGCGTGTGAATTAAGGTGTGTGAAGTTGTACACGTGTGATGAAAGTCGGGGGTTGGCATTTGGAAGAGACGAGTGCAATTTTGGAGGAGGCATCAAAATCTCTGGCTCTGCCAACTTTAGTAGAAATAATCTTCTGATTTTTTTTTTTTTTTTAAAAGGAAATCTATGGTTGAGTTTTCTTTCCAAACACCTGGCGATCTGGTTAAGGGACACCGACCGAACTTTGCATTCAATGCCCCTTTTATTGCGACACGTAACTCCTTCCCACCCTTGACCTGCTACGATTCTTTACTGTTTTAATTCTTGGGGTGCGACAGTCCACTACGTTCTAGAATATCATTATTTTCCTCGTCTAACATGCGCTCTTGTGGTGCCATTTAGGCTGCATACGCTGAAATGTCATCAATGCCCCTACTCCCTCCTCAAATCTCAATAAATAGAAATTGTTATCCCGAACTAATAATATCACTTTGAAAAATGTAAAAATAAAAAATTATTTCTTCTAAATCTTCATTATTGCTGATTTGGAAGACGCTGAGATTGACAAAAATTGCACGTTTTTTAAAGACTATAGAAGAGGAATTATTTGTTAAGCAATTTTGAATAAGTTAACATTTTATTGATTTATTGGAGGTTTTTCATTTAAAATGCCATGCATCACGTGACATTTTGTCTAAAGACGTAATTATTGATTATTGGAAAACTCTTCCGAATAACCGTAATTAGTGGACGTCTCTTCTTGAATCTAATCACAAAGCAATGCTGACAAATGAATTGGGTTAGCTTCTGATACAATATTTATCACCAATTCAACGTCAAATCCTTCCGATTATTCTTGATAGAAAGATAAAACGATCCGTTTGTTCTTTACTTAATTTATTTATTTATTTTTTTTAAAAAAATTATTCTCCAAACGATATTTTTAATATTCTTTTTACATAACATTAAAAAAAAATTAAAAACAAGAGTGATGTAAATTAAAATAAATTATTAATTTTAATTATTTTTATTGAATTAAAAAGTGATTTTATTTAAAATTATAGTAAATTATTGCTTGGACTTTTTACCATTAAAGGTTTTTAATATTAAAAAAATAACTCAAACGAAGTTCAAAATAAATTGAGAAAAAAATTTAATTATGTGGTAAACTCGAATACAAATTAAAAAAAAATTAATTTAATTAATAATTAAAAAAAAAGGAAGGAAAATGTATGAAATAATAGATGGGTCGTGAGTATCACGTGAAGAGTCGGGCGAAGAAGGGCAGAGATGGTGCCATGCAAGTAATAAACAGACACATGGCCCTAACCCATATGACGTTGTGTATCGTAGATAACGAATTCCAAGAGGACCCGACAAAATTCAAAGGAGTGCTGGGTAGACGAGATGAAAGATCTCGACTTGTCATGAATGCGATTGTGTACGGACGATTTTAATTGTGTCCCCGATTTCGGGTCTTTGACCGAACACGTGTCCCTTGTCCTTATCCAATTTCAGTTCACACCACCGGTCGAATACGGTTGCCACGGTATTTAAGGAAGCGCGTGGCGTTATGTGCCTATTCATTTCCGGTGTCGGGATTCGTGTGATTTGACGCCTTTCATCACTTTCAATTATTTTATAATCAGACAAAGTCTTGGAATAGTCTCACCTCCTTGGTCTCCCCCTCATCAGATTGCAGAATTATTTCATTTAATATTTTATTATTATTAAACTTTTGTTATTTCCATTTACCCTTTTGACCATGCAATTAACAGTAACATCACAGCCAAGCCACTCCAGTCCAGTCCACTGAGGCAACTGCATAATTCCAACAAGTGAAGCAACATCAATGAATACCTTCAACGGTGTGAAATGAGCGAGTGTCTACAAGTGATAACAATAATTGTATGGGAAAATTTGGGAAAAGTCGGCAGCACTAACGTGGATTGGATTGATTAAAATGACTGAAAACGAAAGCTTAGAGAATAAACTCCACATGTAAATGGGTCCAATCAGAATCGAAGGGTGAGTTAACAGTGGGAAACCAGTAGGTGAAATTAGCAAATTCACAGCTGGCGAAAGGAGACGTCAACGTTAGTGGGATTTTGAAGATCCGGTTGGCTCTTTTTAAAGTGAGTGTGCGTGAGAGAAGGTAGGAATAATAATTACCCGGGTGGGTTTATTTCATCTACTTTTGGCACTAGAGGGGCTGTTTGCACAAAATCAGAATAATACAATATTTTGGTGAAATCTTAGACTTGAACTGGACTGCACAGATTTAAACCATTACCAAGAAATTTTTAGCTTGACCCGCACTTCCCAACGAGGAAAGCGTGGACCAGTAGATTATATTATATAATTATCTTCAATAATATAAAATTAAATATAATATTATATATAATTTAACTTTTATCTATTTTAATTAAATTTATTTAAAATAATACAACTTAATACATACTTTCAAAAGTATCCATTGAATTCGTGTACAGTCCACAGAATTCTAGGCCAGTTTAGAATTCTGTGGAAACGTAGCTAGCAGTTTACTTTATATATTAAATTTATAATAAATAATTTTAATAATAATATAAATGAATCCGTATTCCTAAACACTATACAAATACTTTAACTTATGAGAAAGGAGAACTTTGAATCCCCTATCCAGATATTTGATCGTGTGGCTGAATTTATCATTTTTTTTAATTAAAAATTGATAATAATAATAATAATAATAATAAAAACTTTTAACACTGCAGTATACTGAAAATAGAACGGACCTGGGTGGTGGTCATATGGGTCGGGGTTTGCCCCAGTATACAAGTTGAAGTCTCTAAAGGCTTTGCCATTTCAATATTTTATTTTAAAAAGGAAAATGATAGTGAAAACGAAGTGACATTGACAACCGAGCCAAAAGCAAATCTTTCAATTAATTATACATAATAATAATAATATTAGAGATAAATGTAATGTCGAGACTGGAACATAATAATTTAACATAATATTTTTGGAGGGACTCGGGGGTCTGGGCCACATTGAAATTGCGACCGTATATTTTATAATGATTATAGGCTCAAGTACTTTTTATCTGATAATGTTAATTTTTAATAAAATTTAATTAAATTAATAATTACAACTTAAAAAATACTGTACATCATCATATTTTAGTATCAAACAAGTTCTAATATTATACCATATTTTGTTACCTGTTAAAATTAAAGAAAAAATTTTAAATAAGAAAATTTTATTATGTCAATAAAATTAATATAGTAAAATCGTCTAATTAATGAAGGAATAGAGATTCATTTATTAATAATGAATGAAAAAAATTAAAAAAATATTATTTTTAATTAATATAATAAAAAAAATTTATAAGACTTATTTTAAATTTTTTTTCATCCACTATCAATGAACGATTTCTTTTCTCTTTTTTTTTTTTTATTAATTAAATAGTTATACCACGTATTCTATTATATCATCTGATGCTGATATAATAAGATTGTTTCATATAAGACTTTTTCAATACCAAATAAATTCTTGTACTAATCGATATTATTATATTATTTAATATAAGTTTAATTATAAAATATCAAATTCAACAAAATTTTGAGGGTGGGGGGCGACCAATTGGTAGGCTATACCATATCCAGGTCCTGTAAAGAGAGAAATCAATTTGAGAAATCAGTTACAAGATTATTTGGACTAATCATACATGAAATAGGAAGCTCAAGAGCTAACATAGTATTATGTTAGATGTCGCTGCTAACTTTAGAATAAAACAAAGATGAAGAAGATATGGAATTGAATTAACTACAACATGCAAGTGATATTGATACATAGGAGGTGTGATACCGTAAATGTCATAATCGAATGGAATAAAGTAGAACATTATATTTATTTACATTGTTTTAGGTTATACTAAGCAATATGTTTTAGTCTTTCTTTTATAAAAATATCAATGAGAAGACGTATGATAGATAATATTTTAATTAATTATTTAAAATATTTATAAATTAATTATATAATTAATAATTTTATTTATATCACAGTATGAATTGTGTGATTCTTAATCTTATAAATAATTAAAAAAATTACAAATATTATAAATTACAGATTGAGCTATCTTAATCTCAACTCTCAATCATAGAATTTATGTGTAGGAAGAAAATAAAATATGAATTGACTATGAGAAAAATATATAATATAGTTCTTTTAAATTTAAAATTATAAATGGATGTCTACTGTAAAGTTGATGCAAGTTCTATCTAAAGCTGAATAGAATGATTATATTAGATAGAGACAAGCAGCAATTCCACCAAGCAAGCAACTTGTTAGTAAATAATTTTGGCTTCACCAAGGCCCCAGAAGATAAAACTAAAAGGGGGTTGAACACACTTTTTTAAGTTTTGATGACAACTACACTTTAAGAATTAACATTTATTTTTGAGATGATTTTTATTAAAATTAAGAGTACAAACATACTAATAATTTCTACACACGCGTGTACGTGCACGCACATGCAGTGCACATGCATATATAACATTAGTGGTAATTATTTAATAAAAATAAAAAAATTAAATTATTTTACTATATATTTTTAAAAAACTTAAATTAAATATTTAATTTAAATAATATTTTTTATTTTAATTGTATTTGATAAAAAATTATTTTAATTAAGTCTTTGGTTTTATTATTTTAGTCTTATTTCATTAAGAAAATTATCTTTATTATGATTTTTATTTTTTTATAAATATACACAAAATTTGATAAAATTAAAGAGATAAATGAATGAAAATAATGTTATCTTGTTAAAATAAGTAATTAAATTATCTTTAATTTTGTACAAGGTGCATCAATTTGTGGGATGTTGTAAGACTACAAAAACTGAGAGTGAAATATCAGTATAGAGAATTATAAGGATGTAGGTAAAGGGTCATGGGTAATAAATCTATTTACCATCTGCTTATACTTAACTTTAGTAATTAATTTTATAGTATATTTATTACTCCATTGGCTTATAATTTACTTTGGTAATTAATTTTATAGTAATAGATAAAAGTTATACTTTGAAAAATTACTCAATACAATTTTAATATTTATTACTTCTTTTGTATTATGTGCTCGTATGTATGTGTACCCCCGCGCGCGCGCAGATATAAGTAAAGATCTTATAAATCACTCTAATCAGAAGAACTCAACCTTTACGTTAAAAAAAGGTCTAAATATGCCTTGGTTTGTTTCTCAAATTGCCACAAAGTGACATCTGATTCCCACTTAGCATCTTTGTGCTGCCACCTTTTTATAGAATCAAGTACCCCGTTTTATTGATTTTTGTCAAAATAATCTGACGATCAAGGATTCTCTACACTTGTTAAACTTTTTATGAATGACAGGAAGTGCTCTTTTGGCTTGTTAGCGCCTGTCATTAACCAATTCTTTATGGCACGGTTTGAGGAAGCTTACATTGAGTTTTCAATCTTTTGGGTAGATTTCACTGGCAGGCTACATGCACTACTTTCTTGGTTACCTTGAAGTCGAAGAGTTGGTTCATATCTCGTGACCAATCCACAATGTGCTACTTATTCTTTTCCAAATCTAGGGTGTCAACTTGAGCAACACCTTTTTGCCCATTTTAAACTATAGTGGTTTACGCCTGCATCATCATATTTTTTCATTTGCCAAGAAAACTTGGCCAAACTATCGGATGTTTGAGCTAACATCTCTTGCTTGTCTCGTGCAAACTTGTATGCCGCTGAATACTTCTTAACACTAGCTTGTTTTGCCACTTTGTATGGAGTAGGTTACTACTACCCCATAACTAACTTGTTCGATTTATTCTAGTTGTCGAGGAACGATACATTATCATATCATTGCAACTTATGAAATGATGTTGAATTTTTTTTAGCCCAGTCAAAAATAAATTTTCAGTTACATCCCCATTTATGCCCAATAAACTAGTCATAGTTTCTATGATCTAAATGCAAGAGAGAGCTCAAAGGTTTTGCAAAAAGAGGAAAGTCAATTAATATACGAGAATATAATTTTTACTATTAAAAAAGTGATTTATATTAACCAAAAGTTAATATAGATGAACTAAATGTGTGCGTACATAGATAGAGGTAACATAAACAGAAAGTACTTCAGGCCGTGCCCAAAATTTTATTTAATTTTACTGTGATAAAAGCCTAAACTAGTAACATCATTGCAACTGCTTACTGCAGATCGATAGTGGTGCATGTATATCTGTAAAGATGGTGGCGTGACATAGAGATAATACCACTGTTTTATTATTCCTACTAGTCTTCCTTTTGCTAATTAAGATGCCTTTTCTTAAGTTTACCACTTGAGCTTCTCTAAGAAATATTATTGCATACGAGAGAAAATATAGAAAATGATTAGAAAAAATAAAATGAACACCAATATCGATTAATGATCGGATCGGTGGTGTATAAAAGACAAATAAATGAGAGATAGTATGGCCTGATTTCTTCCTGCTTGATCTTAACCTTTCTCTCGCTGTAGAGGTCGTATTTGAAATCACATACTAGATACGTATTCGTCATGGCCCCATGGCATTGCGATGTTATCATGTACAGTTCTCAGTCTATATACCCAGCTTGCTTTTGAAGGCTGGGTTTTCAGAGTCTGGGTTGTCCTTGAAAAATTGCAAGGCAATAATTTCCATGTTTATTTCTCTAAGGATAATGTTGACTTTAAGTGTATATATATAATACATGCTTACCTGATGATGCACAATGGACTGGTGGAAAGCGCAGCAGAGGTGGAACATGTCACCTGATAATAGAGAGGTGCTAGCATTTGCCTTGTCTGCAAAGAAACTGGACCACTTAAAAAATATTCTAGAGGAATTAATCGAAGTAATTAACTACCGATGACATACTACAGCTGCTGCTGACCGAATGCTGGGTGCAATAGAACTTTTCCAAGGTCTGCCACGAGTGCACATATCAGAATTCCAAATATACGTGCATGGTTTCAACACTGTTAATTAAATTTACAAGTTTGTATACGCATGCAGTACAAAAGTAAAGTGTTGATTATCGTGGATAAGTGCAGTGAGATGGACCCATTCGTCGTCAAGATAATCCCTTCTGATCGCTTCTGCAATCTACAGAAGATGCTCTATTCCTGGCTCGTTGAAATTGGGGTTGCTCTCGTTCCCGTATTCGCTCAAGAGTTTACAACATTACCATATGCTCATTTCTGCCTTGTCCAGTTTTCCATAATGCTTTTTTTCTTCTCTGCTTGTAATAATTAAATTTATCAAATATCAATTTATATTACACGTTGCTCATCTTTTATGAATTCGAAGATTTGGTAAATGTGATTTTTCCTGTGGAGTTTCTAGATGATTGCTTTTTGCATACTTTTTTCTCGTAGTCCTTGTAACACGAGTTAAAAACTCTAGGAAAAAAAGTGCTGCATATATGTAGAAATAAAGGTGAAACAATTACCTGAAATCATGGCCAAACGACTTAAAGAAAGGATAAAAATAATAATAGTGGAAAGTTTTTTACTTTTGCATTGATTCACTGCAAGAATTGTTCAACTCGATTACCAGACTAGGAATATTCAAGGCTTACAAATATATAAGATTAATTGGAAAACAAGTAAGCTGTCTAACAAACTTTATAAAGGTGTAGGGCTAATTGAATTACAGCCATTGATCCTAAATGTTAGAGATAAATGGTACTATGTCCTTTTCATTGATGCGGTAGCTCTTGGTGAATTGTACATCGCTCAGCACTGCATCCAAAACATTACTTCCTTTTACCAGAAAAGTTGATGCAGCTAATGCCATCTCTATTTGCTGCATCTCATGCTTCTCCTTACTTTCTTATGCTGCTGCATTTTATTCATTCTATGAATGGCTAATTCTGTTTTCTATTTGGTGGTTTCAGTTCTTTCGGTTAATGCTAATTGTAAGTTGTTAAGTTGAGCTATAAAGGTAGTTGAATGTCAAATAAAAATAGCCACTATCATTTGTACACGTGTATGTAGTTGGCTAGTTAAATATACTTATTATAGTGTTATTCTGCAATTAGGTGAAAAGAGAAATAATAGAGCATTTTTTTTTTATTTTTTAATTTTTTTTGATTTGTCACCTAGTTTATGTTTTTGGTTTATCTTTTAATTTTGACTTGATTTGGTAATTGTCAAGAAGTTTTCTTACGTAGTTCTTAATTGAATTGGGGTTCCTGCATTATCAATTGGCATCAGAGTTAGGTTGGAGAGCGGAAGGCAATAGGTTCCACAAAGTTCACAATATAAAAATTTAAAGGAGACAATAACTTCAATTTTTGGAATATGAAGATGAAGACGTATCTTGTTCATAAAGGACTAGAAGAAGCTTTGCAGGAATAGAAAAATATGTTGACTGATTTAAAGGAATCAGAGAAAGATATCCAAAAGAAAGCCTACAGTACTTTTGTTCTTTCTTTAGAGGATGGAGTACTGAGAGGTGTCTAAGGATATTACTGCCATGGACTCTGGAATAAGTCGAAGTCAAGGTATTTGAAGAAATCATTAACTTATTATCTTTACCTAAAGACGCAACTTTATGCTTTGAGTCTTAAGGAAGGAGGTTCAGTGAGGGAACATTTGAACAATTTCAATATGATCATTCTTAATATTAAAACTATAAATATCAAGTTTGAGAATAAAGATCAAACTTTGATGGTTTTGACTTCGTTACCTTCAAGTTATAAACATTTTGTAGAAACTTTGCTATATGGTTGAGATGCGATTAGCATGGATGATGTAAAGTCTACTTTAAATTCAAAAGAGTTGAATAAGAAGGTAGAAATCAATGACTCTGGTACTGCAGATGCAGTACCAGAGTCATTGCCAGTAAAAGAAAAAATTGAAGAGAAAGAATACAAAGGACATAAGGATGGAAGATCTAAGTTAAAAGAGAAAAGGCTAAAATGTTTTCATTGCCATAAAAAAGGGCATTTCAAGAAAGATTGCCCTAAAAGGAAGAATTTGAAGTAGGAAAGAAATACCAAACAAGCTAAAGTTGCAGTTGTTATCAATGAAGATTTCAAAACTGCATTCTTATTGGTGGCATCCAATAACAAGCCATTAGATGAGTGGATCTTGATTCTAGGTGTATGTACCATATGTGTCTAGTTAAACAAATTTTTTCTAAATTACACATGTTAAATAGAGGTAATGTCTTAATGTGAAATGATGTGTCTTGTGATGTAAAAGACATAGAGAATATTAAACTTAAATTACATGATGGTGTGTGCAGAGACTTGTAGCAAGTTAGGTATGTTCTTGAGTTAAAAGGAATTTGATATCTCTAGGAAAGTTAAATGAATCATAGCATGTTTTTAAATTTAAAAATAGAGCCTTGAAGATTGTGAAGGGCTTCTTAATGGTAATGAAAGTATTAAGAAAGAATGGGTTGTATGTGTTAAAAGGGACAATAGTTACAGGAGATGTAGGTTTAGCAGAAGAAAAATCAATTGATAGAATGTTATTGTGGTATCATAAGCTAGGCCATCTGGGTCAAAAAGGTCTAGTAGAACTTAAAAAACAAGGCTTAATAGATAATATGATTCATGATAAAATGAAGTTTTGTGGACCTTGTGTATTAAGAAAGCACCACAAATTTAAATTTAGGGTGAGAACTTATAATACAAAAAGGCTTCTTAACTATTTACACTTAGATATTTGGGGACCATCATAAGTATTATCATTATGAGGGGCTAGAATCTTTATGACAATTATGGATGATTTCTTCAAGAATGCCTGAATTTGCATTTTGAAAAATAAAGATTAGGCCTTTATCAAATTTAAAAACTAAAAAACTCTTATTGAAAACCAAAGGAACAAAGGGATTAAGGTGCTACGAACTGATAATGGGATGGAGTTTTGCAATAGAAATTCTGATGAATTTTGTAAGAAAAATGGAATTAAAAGGCAAAGGACAGCAAGGTATACTTCTCAACAAAATGGTTTAGCAAAATGACACAATAGGACATTAATAGAAATGGTAAGATGCATGTTAATAGGATCTGAACTTTCCAAGTTGTTCTAGGCAGAAGTTACTATAACAATTGCTTATTTGCTAAATTTGTGTCCTGCATCTGCTCTTAACTTTAAAACTCTATGAGAAGTATGATAAAGAAATCCTCCTTATTTACAGCATTTAAGAACCTTTGAATATATAACTTATGTATACCTGAAGTAAGGAATTTTGGATCCAAGGGTAATAAAAGAAGTGCTTATAGGATATCTAAAAGGTATAAAAGATTATAAACTATGGTGTCATGATGGAAGAAATAGAAGATGCATCATAAGTAGGAATGTGCATTCTATGAAGCTGACTAATAAATGATAAAATGTCTACTGGTCCTGATAATACTAAGAAAAAAACTCCATCTAATAATATTTAGTTTAAGGTGAAATTTGGAGGTTGTAACAAAATAAGTAAAGTTAACTTACTTGAAAATTCAGATTAATCATTAGAAATAGAAAGTTTAGACTAATAATTTTCTCAAAAATATAATTTAATTAGAGATAGATCAAAGAGAAGTATAAAACTCATTTCTAGAATATATAGTTAGAATATCATATGCTTTGTTTAGTGAAAAATTTATCAAAAATTCATAACCATCTACTGTGATAGAAGTTTTAAAAAGTGAAAACTTATAAAGTTGGCTTATAACCATAAAGAAGGAGATGGACTGACTACATGAAAATAAAACTTGGAAGTTGGTTCCTAAGCCAAATGACAAAAAAATAGTTGGGTATTAATGGATTTTTGAAAAGAATGAGATGGACTTAGGTTTTGGTAAGATTGGATATAAAGTACGGCTTGTGGTTAAAGGTTTTACACAAAGAAAAGGTATAGACTTCACTAAATTTTTTTCTCTGGTTGTTAGACATACTTTAATAAGAATTTTATTAGCTTTAATGACTGTTTTGAACTTAGAGTTGAAACAAATAGATGTAAAAACAACATTTTGATATGGAAAGCTGGATGAAAAGATTTATATGTCACAACCTTGAATGATTTATAGAAAAAAAACAAGGAACTTATGGTATGTTTGTTAGACAAATCCCTTTATGATCTTAAATAATTTCCTAAACAATAGAATTTAAGATTTGATTAATTTATGCATTAGAAAAGTTATATTTAGGGTTTGTTTGATAGTTGTTTGTACTACAAGATTGAAGAAGGTGAATTGATTTGTTTGTTGATATATGTTGATGACATGCTAATTGCATGTAAAAGCATTGATAAAATTAGCAAAGTGAAGAAAGAACTTAGCTCTGAATTTAATATGAAAGACTTGGGACCAGCTAAAAGAATACTTGGCACAGATATCTTAAGGGATAGAGATCAAAATATATTAAAATTGTCTCAAAAGTAATACTTGGTAAAGATACTGAAAAAGTTTAGAATGACAAGTGTAAAGGCTATAAGTACTTCTATTACTGCTCATTTCAAGTTTTTTTATAGACAAAGTCTTAAAACTCATCTAGAAAAGCAGTGGATAGAAAAAGTTCCTTATATTAGTGCTATTGGCAGCTTCATGTATGCAATGCTATGTTTAAAACCAGGTTTAACATATTCAGTGAGTGTAGTTAGCAGATACATGCAAAAACCAGGCAAAGAACATTAGGAGCTGTCAAATGGATACTTAAATATACGAAAGGTAGTCTTGACTGTAGTTTGGTCTATAGAAAGAAGAATTCATAACAGACTGGTATAGAGGGTTATGTAGACTTAGATTATGCTTATAATTGTAATAAGAGAAGGTCTTTGATAGGATATATATTTTCTCAATGTGGTTGTATGCTTAGTTAGAGGTCAACTTTACAACATATTGTAACTTTATTTATAATAGAAGCTAAATATTTGGCAACTGAGGCAATGAAAGAGGCAATTTGGTTACAAGGTATTGCTTCTGAACTTGGAATAAAGCAAAAGCCAGTTATTATCGATTATTATAGCTAAAATATTATACAATTATCTAAACATTATGCGTTTCATGAACGAACAAAACATACTGATATAAGATTGCATTTTATTCGAGAAGAAGTAGTAAAAGGTAGGATCAGGTTACTCAAAGTTAGAACTGAAGACAACGTAGCTAATATACTAACAAAAACTATTCTGATGTCTAAGCTATAACATTATAAAAGTTTACTAAATCTGTGTTAAATGATTTTTTTGGTGATTAAGAAAGGTCAAGAAAAAATAGGAAAACTTGTTTAAGTTGTAAGCAGTAATGGATTAGAAAGAGGTTGCTTGTTGGATAGTGAAAAAATTTGAATGAAGGGTGAGAAAATTTGAATAAAGGTGGAGAATTGTGAATGATTGATTTTATTTTTATTTGGTGGTTTCAATTTTTTAGGTCAATGTTAATTGTAAGTTGTTAAGCTGAATTATAAAGATAGTTGAATGTTAAATAAAAATAGCTACTATCATTTGTACATGTATATGTAGTTGACTAGTTAAATAGACTTGTTACAATATTATTCTACAATTAGGTGCAAAAATAAATAATAGAGCATTTTTTTTAGTTTTTAATTTTTTTTGGTTCATCACATGATTTACATTCTTGTTTTATCTTTTAATTTTGACTTGATATGATAATTGTTAAGAGGGTTCTCTGCATAATTCTTGATTGAATTGGGGTTATTGTATTATCAATCTTATGATCAATTCTAACATTCCCTTTCAAGCTCATGTTTTGGGATGAACACTCAGTTTGCTTTTAAAGCAAGTAAACTTGTTGTATATCCGAGGTTTGGTTAAGCAATTTGTTATTTAGCCTTCTATAAGAATGCACCTAATTTTTAGTTCCGACTTCACTAATCTTGTCTCTTATAAAAATGCAAGTCAATCTTTATGTGTTTGATCCTTGCATGGAAAGCTAAATTTGTGGCCATTACTGCAGCACTTTGGCTATTAGTCTATGTCATTGATGTGCTCTTGATTTGAATTTGTAATTCACTGAAGATAGATTGTATCCAAGTTAACTCACCACATGTGTGAGCTCTGGCCTTGTATTTGGTTTTAGTACCCAATCTAGTAACTATATGTTACTTTTTCAAGCTCCATAAGCTGTAAGTTACTTGTAAGGTAAGTATAGTAACCATTGACTGACTTTTTGTAATCAGTGTCATACTCTCAATCTGCATAACAAAAACTAGTTAAGTCTAAACTTGAGTTTCTAAGAAATTCTGGACTATAACTATTAGTTCCTTTTAAATATCTTATGATACTTTTGCAGACAATCCAATGTGATTCCATTGGATTTGCCAGATACTAACTTAGCTTAATCGTTGCAAAGGAGAGGTAAGGCCTTGTTAGAGTTGCATATTGAGGATATCCTATGATGCTTCCAAGTGAGGTTTGATTAGCAAGTCATGTTCCCTCATCTTTGTTTAGTTTCACACCTGAATTGAAAGGAGTTCAACCACTTTTGTAGATTCTAACTTCACTTTCTTGAGTAGATAATGTATTTACTTGTTTATTGAAATAAACATTAAGTCTTTAGTTTTAGTAATCTCAATTCCAAGTCTTTTAACGCAAAATTTTAATTTAATTTCAAAATCACAACTTAAATTGTTCTATTGTGGCTTCAAATTTCTATAATACCATCAACATAGATAAGTAGGATTATAATATCATATTTTTTTCTCTTAAGGAATAAAGATGTGTAATTGTTGTTAAACCCTCATACAACAATGTTGTTCTCAACTTTTCGAACCAAATCCTGAATTCTTATTTCAATCAATAGAGAGCTTTTTTAAGTTTGTATACATGATTATGGCTTGGTTCCACACACACACACACACATATAAATGATTGAGTTTTTTTAAAATTAAGTATTATTTTATTTATTTTAAATAGTACAATTAATAAACTTTAAAAAATAAATAAATTATAAATATTTTAATTTTTTAATTAATCAATTCAAGATTAAAATAACAAAGAAAAATGGTGTATTGTTAGGAAAAGATATCCGTTAAAATCCTTCCAACAATACGCGCGCGCGTCCGAAATTTGGGATTAATGGTGAGGAGAAACCTGGCCAATTGTTGGAAGGCAATGCACAAGCTAGATGCAAGCCTTGCTTTACATTGAGAACCATTAAGGGCACATAAATAATTTGAATAGCGAAACAAATGAAAAGGGGGAGATGACATCGTTGTTTGTCTTATCCAAGGTCCAATTCAGAGTATACGTCAGACATTTGTTTTTTTGTTATGCCGGTACATTTGTTTTTATTGTTATCAACTGACAATGAAGGTGATGTTTGTTTGGGGAAAAAAAAAGGAGAGGGAGCTGGTTGTGCTGGGGCGCGGGGGGTTAAGGAATGGAAAGAGAAAAAAAATTAAAAATTTTTATTATTTAATTGCATGTAAAATTAGGAGTGAATATATTTAAAGTGATAATTTAAACCAATTTAAAATTTTATTAAATTAATTTTAATTTAAAAAAAATTAAAATCATAATAATTAAATTAATTTTTGAATTGAACTTAAACTTAATTGACTAAATTAATTTAGTATAATAGATGTAAAAAAAATTTAAAATTTTACATTTGTTAATTTTTTATTAATTATTTTAAATTGAAAAGAAAAAATAAAATTTTGCATTTAACAATTTAATAGATGAATCTTTTATTTAAATTATTTTTCATCTTAATGATAAATATAATTTGATGTGGGTTTTATAATTAAATTTATTTTTTGGTCTAAAAATAAATATATTTTAATGTAAGTATTAGATTTACTTTTTAGCTTAAAAGTAAATATGATTTAATAAAATAATTAAGTATTATAATTATGTTAATGTTTTAAGCTTAAATTCAAATCGATAATTTAAATTAATAATCAATTATTTGAATTGATTTGATTTGATTTGAGCCTTATTAGTGAATTAAATTGGACCGATTCAAATTAAAATGGATGAATTTGAATTGATTTGAATTTTAAATTTAAATGGATCTAAATTGAGTTTATCCACTATTACATAAAATTATTAATAAAAGAAAATTTTTTATTTTAATAAAAATATATTTTAATAATTTATTGATACTTATTAATGAATTAAAATTTTTAATTATTTCTTATTTTTATTTTTAAATTTTAATAATTGCCATAATAAATATTTAATAAATATATTTTGTTAATATTTTTAAATAGAAATACATATATATTAATTAATTATATTTTATTGAAATAAAAATATATTTTTTAATTGAAATAATTTATTTTTTATAATTAAAAAATTAAATTAATTTTAAATTTTATTTTCAAATATTAAATAATTGAACCACATAAATTTAATAAGTAATTTAGTAACAAATATTTAAAATTATATTATGTAAATACATTTATTGATTAATAAAAATATTCTATAAATACTGAAAAATATTGTATATTTTAAATATATATTTTTTATTTTTATTTAAAATTCAAAAGCTCAATTGTATTTGAATTTTTATGAATATTGAACCCAATCCAAACTATTTAAGTATTTTTAATTAGTCTATTAAATATGTATTTAATTTTTAGTAACATTTATAAGATTCTATTATAACTACCAATGATATAAATTTTTTTTATTTGGTAGTCAATTTATTTTTTAAAAAATTTTAAAAAATATATAATTGCATTAATAATTATTTTTCATATAATAAAATTAAAATTATCAAATATATATGATTAGTTGTATGAATTATGATAAGTATAATATTGAAAATAAAATTATAAATTAATATATAATATAAAATATATTTAT